>VYYI01004252.1:0-10712 GCA_021029175.1 Bilobella aurantiaca
GTTTTGTAATCTCTTGGATTTTTCCGCATGCCCCACCAGGTTTGATTTTTGTTTTCTTCGTCGACCTCGTTCCAATATAGATGAGCCAGCACACAGTACAGAAGACAATTGGAGTCTGGATTCTTGAAGTTTACGACGCCCTTCTTTCTCTTGAAAGGCAGAGGCATATCAAGAAATCCCTTTGGCCTGGTTCTCTGGAGCATCTTGTGCTCACCTACTCTTATTTCCATAAATCCTATCCTCACAACTCGCCAGCTACTGGTTTCACTAGTGAACTTGTTCTTCCGTTCAACAATTTTTGACGCACATTCCATGATTGCTTCAGAAATTCCATCGACGTGATAAATGACAGTATTAGCTGATTGTAAATATATGTCCTCCTGCCTTAATATTCCTGCCTTTTCTCTCTCCATTTTCACTAATAGAATTATAATTAAGTTTAAACTACCGTGCATGGAATACAACTCACTGAGAATGTGGATAAGTCCGGGTTCAACCTCTTCAAACGCAGTCTCCACGTCAACCAGACCATTCTCGTAATCATGGCGATAAGTTTTCATTACTCCAAGATGACTTCTTGAAGTTTCCCGAAACACGGATTCGTCCACTCTGTTTCCTCCATCAATGTGGCCACCACGTTGATCTTGCATTTGACAATTATGTTGTAATTTGTCGGAGCAGTAGAGTCCGCAGGAATGGCACAAATGATTTCGTTCGACGTGATCCGACCAGAGTAAAAGGCTTTGACAATGCCAAGGATGACACCACGGACATGAACGAACCTTTTTTGCAAAATTGAATATTAAAATGTTATGAATGTTAATGTGGATAGTTATGCATGTGGATAACTGCGCATGCGGATAATTTAGCACATGAATGACTGTAGAGTGGATAATTTAGCATGTGGATAAGTGTACATGTGGATAAGTGTGCATGTGGATAGCTGTGCATGTGGATAACTGTGCATGTGGATAACTGTGCATGTGGATAACTGCATGTGGATAACTGTGCATGTGGATAGCTGTGCATGTGGATAAGTGTGCATGTGGATAACTGTGCATGTGGATAACTGTGCATGTGGATAGCTGTGCATGGGGATAACTGTGCATGTGGATAACTGTGGTGTGGATAATTGCGCATGTGGAAAACTGTGGTGTAAATAACTGTGCATGTGTATAATTTTTCATGTGGACAATAACACATGTGGATATTACTGATTGGTAAGCTCCAGGTTTTCTCCGTGGCTCGGGTGGATTAGGTGATTCCTGGTAATGATTCATCTCCACTGGCGAATGATGGATGACAAGTATTTCGACAGCTTCAGTCCAAGCGAAACGAGCAACAATCCAATAATGTAGTAAACAGCTGGAAGAAACAAAATATCACACGATGTCAAAAACGATCAGCTAAATAGTAATGTGGACAAAATCTAATGTGGATAAGAAATAATGATAACAAACCTTCGCTCAGGTTCCCTGCTACTGAGTCTGTTGTAAATGTGCAGTTCAGTACACTGTTGAGAAGAAATTGACGTTTGAAAAGTTTAGAGAGGTACGCCGAGTCATTAACGGACAACTCGTCGTTGTTGGGTATTGTTTGGAGAAGAACAAGTGGCGTCACAAGGGAGGAAAGGGAGCTGTTCGTCATCGTACTCGTTTGCAATACTAGTCCGTAGATGTCGCTTGTTATTTTTTGTATTATCCCGCACTTAATACTCAATGCAGGATGTATATATAACCAGTATGACCACAATATAACCACTAGGAGCGGTGTTTTTGCTGTTCAAGTTAATATGTAAGCATCCGCATGTTGAACTATTAAATGCATAGCTTTATCCACAATGTTTTTAACTTTGTCCACAACGATTGGGTTTACTGTATCCAAAACGACTAAATTTATCCACCACGACTTCAAATTTGTCCACATTGGTTTTTAAATTATCCACAACGACATAATTTATCCACAATGAGTTAAACTTTGTTGAGAACGGATTTTACTTTATCCACAATGATTTCAATTCTTCCACAAAGATGTCTACTCGGTCTACTAAGATTTAAACTGCATCGGCAACAAGTTTTATCCACTATTACACACTTGTTATCCACATGGGATCCTGGATCCTTAATGGAATTTATCAACTTATATTTTTATTTGTCTACTGTGATTTTAACCTTGACTTTAATGATTAATTATTCAAAAACGCTGCACGTGGGTAACTATTATCGTCTGGTGCGATTCACTTTTTTCTTTAATTTTCGAGAATTAACCCTCTTCCTCATAGGTTTGACAAGTCTATGTACTCTCGAGCGGTTACGCGCTGCTCTTTTAAAGTCTTGCCATCCGGCAATGGTATTACACCCAACTGGTTGTTCAGTTTTATCCAAAACGTTTTTGTCCACAGGATCCTCTGGGATCACAACGGGCGGTTCAATTATTTCCACGTGGCTTACAGCTGGATTTTCCCTTACATCGGTACTTTCTTCAACTTTTACGCTAGGTGACTCACATTTGAGATTCGCGCACATTTCTTTATCGTCTTCGTGAATATTCGACGACGGCAGCACAAATTGCAGTTTGAGCATTATTATCGGTCGTCTGGCTAACTGAATAATTCCGTGGAAGCATGTTGTTCAATAGGTTTGCTTGATATAGCGATACGAGTTCTTCATATAATCGCGGCTCAATAATTCTCATTATTTTCGCCATCGAATGAAATTATCTTTATTATCTCGCAATTATATATTTTACGCAAAACTGAAGACAGTAATTTCTGAATTATCTTTCTTCGTCCGTCACGTGAAAGTTCGAAAACTATGTTGTTTTGTGGCTTGGTGCACTTTTTCACTATATCACGAATCAAATGCAAGTGAGGACGCGGAATTGTTTTAATGAAAATGTGCAAATTAGCAAGTGATTCGACAAGCGCAATTCTTTGATCCTCTTCCGAGCACTGGAGGATAACTGAGTATTGATACTCGTTGCATGTGGCCAAAGTATTTAGGAAGTCAAAGTGTTTCTGTATTGTGTGGGTCATTGTGATGGGAGAAAAACAAGACAATCGGAATCGGGAAATACATTTGATCTTGCCACACACTTGAGTTTTTTCTTACTGGGATGTAAAATCCAAAAACAGAAGTCCGTATTCACGTTCCACCACGGCTTTGTTGAAGGCGTCAACAAGAAATTGAGACTTGCCTGGAAATATTTGGCGGGCTAGTGTCATCACCACCGATCTGTCCCTAGGTTGGTCACACAATAAGAGGTAGTGGGAGTTTATATTGCAGGTTCTTAAACTTTTTTGAAATGGATTCTGTACAACAAGAATTACTGATGCGGAGCGGTGATGAGAGAGCTTTGTAAAATAATTGGTTACTATCGTGTGCTCCTCCCCTTTTGAAATGCTGTCCATTTTGTCATCGATTATGACCAATGAGGGTCCATGGTCCAACTCCAAAATGTCTTTTACACATGTGGTAAATTTTATTGATGGAACACTGGCTTGAAGTCTGTAGAATAACGGTTGCCACTCACTATAGACGTAGACTACATTGTCAATTTTTTGAGAAATTATTTGATTTCGCCTCTCGATCAAGTTCACAATAGCACTGGTCTTTCCTGATCCTGATGCTCCGGAGGCAATCATGCAAAACGGGTGGCAAAGTTCAAATGAGATTAGATCCATACTAAAATTGGCGAGCCCGGAGACTCATTTTCTGAGTTTATTAAAATTCTTATCAAAATCTACAGGACACGATCTTCTACACAGGCAAGTTTGCTGTTTGTGTAAGTTAGAATATATGTTGTGAGGATGAATTCCTGGAATTGACGAAGCGAACCTCCGCACAATGCAATCATTCGTATGTACATTGTTAGAAAACTTGGCTAAAAACTTATCATAGGCTATACCAACTACACGGCTTAACGCAAACCACACACAGTACTCACCGCACAAGTAACTTGATGAAGACTGAAGTACACTACAGTTTTCCCTTACAATTGTACCATTTGGTGGTATAACATTTTTGTACGTCTTCATATCATTACCATAACTATCAAAATATTCATAAGTACTACTAGTCAACACATAGAAACATATCCAGTGCTTTCCCGTATCTTTACTTAAATCTGTATTTTTTACAATTATACATGGATATTTGGGAGGATTAACAATTTCCTCCGCCGCTACTACGTAAACCGAAATGTCATACTTATGCAGTAGAGTGCTTAGTGTAGTAAAAATCGATTGACGATTCATTGATCAAAGGTAACCTGTTTGTACTGATCAATTTCAATAACACCTTGATACTGGGATACAAGTAAAACCGTCACGTTCTCATCCAAGGGAGCGCCAAACCTGAGAGACAGTTTGATCTGTCCTCGTTTGTTTACTGCAAAGGACCCTGCTTGGTTGGGTAAGATTTCAATGGCCGTTAGGACGTTTCCTATAAGGACAGGAGCAATAATTAGTACAATAAATTAAATACTAATCAACAGCTACTGATCCTTACCGTTTGTATAGTTTTGACGGTTGATCCCATTCCCAAGTGTCTCATTTCCAGCCGTAGACTTCAAAGACCTTAGTGCCAAAAGGAAATCGTCCAGTCCGGATTTGCCATCTGGTTTGAAACTAAATGGGATGGTTCGGTATTGGATAGTGTCGCTGTTCCACGTTACTTGAAGCTCCGTCAAATTCTTATGTACAAAATTGTGTGGACTCTTCTTTAAGACTCCGTTGTGAGCTTCGCTGGAGACTATGCCAAGTACAATGAGCCGGGGAAGCTTTCCGTATATGATGCCTTCTGTTACAAAACTGGAGAGACCTTTTGCGATGCTGAACGTTCTTATAGTTAGCTCGTTGACAGGGTACATGAATTTCATCCCCTTACTCAGCATTTCCTTGTGCATATCGGCAACGCGCTTTGTAATAACTTTTTTGGACGCATAATACACGGCAGAGTCAATAGAAATAATGTATGGTACCCCATTCACGCCATCTTTTGTATTAGAGTCTGAGTCTAAGGCATACTGCGGCAAATTTCGCCTTAGCACCAGTCGAATTTCCGTTCCCGCTGGTAAAAATCTTGGTTGAGTCAAAATGTTCGCGACAAGATTTCCTTGGACGGTAAACGGTTGGCTTTCTTTTGCAATTAAGTATCTTGTGTTGAACCCAACATCAGATGTAACAAATGTGTCTTGCACCGTGTTGGGGTACCAAAATTCAGACTGCAGTTGATTTTTCTTCTGTTCTGATGTAAAAGTGAGCAGTCGGTGGAGGTAGGCGACGGTCATGTAGTTATTATGTGAGTCTGATACTAATACTCCATTAATGTATACTTCTAGACTTGAGAATAGTGCTTGAAAAAATAAGTTGCACGGTGCAACTATATCGGTTGCTGCACACTTTGACCCGTCTTGCTGTAGTATTCGACAGGTGAGACTTAAAAACGAGTCCTGGG
The DNA here is from genome assembly GCA_021029175.1 of Bilobella aurantiaca. NCBI lineage: Eukaryota > Metazoa > Arthropoda > Collembola > Poduromorpha > Neanuridae > Bilobella > Bilobella aurantiaca. Next base: position 5,457 of record VYYI01004252.1, read on the forward strand.
GATCAAAGTAGCCCAAACTTTCGGTTGAGATGAGAAATTCGATGGGAGCAAACGAATCTTTAATAGAGGAGAGGGGGAAACATTGTACGTAGTCTGTACTATTTGTTGTCGAAACATCTGTTGGTAGGAGTTGAAATAAATTTAATTCAGAACGAACACTGGGCACGCTCCCTTCGTACACAGATGGCTGTTCGTCGAATACTTGCACTACGTCCATGTTGTCTGTTACTTGCGCCGCACACACTTGCGCTTGCCAGATGTTTTCCCACCCTTTCTTCGTCGTCCCTTCCCTCCTATTTGACCGCCCAAACGTTTAACCCCTGTCTTCCGTCCTTGTTTCCGTCCGCGTTTCGACTTGATAGTTGACCGTTTTTTCCGATTACCACCTGTTTGACCTGACTTGCGTTTACGTCTAACCTTGCCCGTTGCCACCGATGAACTGGCGCCACGAAGGGGGATAAGATATGAACTTTGTTCAGGCGACAATCCGTTGGACCCAGATGACATAAAGGCCATATCTGATCCTCCTCCTCCTCCTATTTGGTTCTTTGCTGGCTCCAGTGTACAGACTTTTTCGTTGCACGTAACCTCCCGCATATGTCGTCAAAACCTTGGTTTGAAATGTATTTGTACGGAAACAGATGTGTTATCCTCAAATGAGATTGACCGATTGTACTCGTCAACAAATGTTATTCTGAACGTGGACAGGTGTTCACTTATCAACGGAAGGTAGATGACTGGATTAAAAGTGACTTGTCCATTCTTCATAATTGCTTCCTCGTGTACGGAAATCACGCGAAGGGCAGGAAAATAACGGTTTTCCAACAGCTGGTTGGCGCTAAAGCTAGATGTGATGAGAACAAATTCGCCTTGCTGTGGGAGTAGGGGTGGTTTACCCCCGTCCTCCTCTTCTTCAATTTCCTCCTCAGCCTCTTTGACCAATTTGGATTTCAAACGCATGCGCGTATCGTTTGTAAACGAACTTGATTCTTCAAATCCAAAGTACTTATTCAGCAGGTCTGGAAATTCGATCCTGGTTGACGCGGGTATGTCATGTACAGCCAAGTATCAACGCATGCGCGTATCGTTTGTAAACGAACTTGATTCTTCAAATCCAAAGTACTTATTCAACAGGTCTGGAAATTCGATCCTGGTTGACGCGGGTATGTCATGTACAGCCAAGTATCCTTCCTCATACTTGAAAACGATTGGATATGAAGGGTAGTGCCACCTTTCAAATGTTTTGTTCAAATCTTCGACCACATCGTCAAACTCGAGTGATCTGGGTTCTGGCATTGGCAGTTGAAAGCGGTAGATGATAGAGTAGCGGAACCACAGACGATCACCAACATTGATTTTAGCAAACTCATCACTTGAGAACGGCGCGAGTGATTTTGTTTTCCCAACATAAAACTTATCAATGATGAAGCCTAAACAGTTGACGAGCTCACTTGGGAGAACAACATAATCTTCAGGTCTTTCCTTTAGACTCTGGACCTCCACAGTGCAGAAATTCTTTTGATCAAATTCAAAATTTATAATAAATCCTTTCCTGTAAATCGTCTTTGACAGATTTTGGAAAAAGCTTTTAAAGTCTTCATCGACCTTGTCAACTAGTATTGTGTCGAGGCTCTCGACTTCTTCGTAGAGCTGAATGACGTTACGGTCGTCTTTAGGCATAATAATTTGTATTGGAAATTGGTGTCGGGTTGAGAAAGAATTATAGAACGACTGAGTGGCAATTTCTGAACCATAATAACGTCCAACATAGAAAAGCATTCTTTTGAATCCTAGAAGTTGCGCGAGATCACGTGGTATGTAGAACCATTTGTTTTTAAAGGCTGCTGGGTCCAGGTTTACTGTAACAATAACTTTTGTGCTCTCTTCGAACGAATGAAAACCGAATACAACTCCACGTCCGCTTAATGCAGAATTTAAGTCTAATATAAACTTTGTCAATGCTGAGACTGCTTTGAAGAGGTTGACAGGTATCACTTGTGGGGGTTTTAAGTTCGGATAGAGTGGCTCAGGCTTTGGAGGAGGGACACTTGGTTCCGGAATTTCTGTGACTTCATCTTTCTTCTTCTCAGGCAATACGAATCTCGCGGAGACAAGTCCAACATCAAATCTGCCCGATGCGAAATGCAACGGTCGACTAAGATTTGTTACTATTTCTCCAGTGCTTCCATCTGCCTTATTCACTTTGGTACTAAGTGTAACGTACAGGTTTTCGATAATTTCGTTTGGGCTGGCGACGCTGTGGGGATTCATTTTCTTCTGCTGTTGTGGTTGGAACTTTTTGACGAGTAGTTATTACAGGCTCAGTCGTGGGTACAACTGTCTGTGCAGGTGTTTCAGTTGGCAGTTGTGCAACGTTTTCCCCAGTTGGCATGAGCTCGCTTTCGTAAAACGCACCTGTGATCTTTTCCCCCTGTAGATCTTCCAGTAGATAAGTCCACGGAATGGTATCCTGTACGCGCCAAAATACGAAACTTTTCCCTGCTCCACTTTTGAGTATAACCTAAAACGTTTATCGCAGTATGATTAATCTTCTTGAATCACGCAACTCTGCTGCGTAAGTACAACTGCACTCACCCTTTTCAAAAAGCAGCTTGACTTTACTGATGCGAACGATCTGGCCTTCGTGGAGCTTTGGGCGTTTCCGAGGCTTGTCACGTTCTTCCAAGTACTTTTTGAATATAGTCTCCCACACCTCGTACTCGTTACCCTTGTTGACGGCGTTTGGTGGTAGCTTGGTAACTGAGTGAATCGTATTATTGTACGATTTTACAAAGTTTTGTAGTTGATCAATAAATTTATTACTCTCACGATGAGTAATGAAGCGCTGGATGCGGTCGAAAAGTGTTCTGATGACTCGCTCGGAGAAACTTGACTTTATATGCGAATAAGTCGAGTAAGGTGTAATTCCCTTAGACTTTAGAAACTGTAAAAATTGCTTTGAACGGAACTCAGAACCTCGGTCGGAAAAAAGGAACACAGGATTCACGCCAGCTTCCTTCAGGACGGATCCAAATACTTTAATCATTGATTTGTTAGACTTGTCCTTCAGAGGGCGGACGTAAAGTTTCTTGGTAAAGGCGTCCACAACAACAAGAAGAAATCGATAGTTGTTATTTTCTTTTGAAAGCGTTGAAATATCTTTGAGGTCAGCAGCCCAAATCTATAGAATTATGAGATGATGTAAACTTGTTTGGGCGAGAATATTTGCAATAAGTACCATACCTCATTAATAAAATGAAACAGAACTTTTCTTCGTTTGAATTTGCTTCTAGCGTTTTTATGTAGGGCGTACGCATCGAGTTTTTGCAACTGTTCTTCTACCTTTTCCTTATTTATAAACTTTTTTCGATTTCGCATGAACGTATCAATACCACTGAAACTACCCGATAGAGTCTGATTCACGTAACTTCGCCGCAAGCTCGCCATCTTCGAAATATTTTGGTTTTAGAATGGATAAATTATCTGTGAGCCGGACGAGCTCAGGGTCTTTCCAACAGACGTCTCTTGGCTCTGTGGATCTGGTTATAGTGCACAAAAGGTTGNATCTTCGAAATATTTTGGTTTTAGAATGGATAAATTATCTGTGAGCCGGACGAGCTCAGGGTCTTTCCAACAGACGTCTCTTGGCTCTGTGGATCTGGTTATAGTGCACAAAAGGTTGAAGAATTTGTACGAACTGTCAGGTTTAACGTTATACAAGAACTGATGAGGCCAAATAATTCTCCACTTCAAGTCCATGGAAGCTGCGATGACGTGACCGAAACTCAAATCAAGCGTCAGAATCGCTTTCAGCAAGTGAGGAATACTCTGCACTAGTTGGTCTGACAGTTCGGCACGTGCTTCAGGGTGGCGAATCTCTCCTCCACTAATAATTTTCCGGTACTTGCCAACGGACCTTGCAACCCACAACTGAATCAAACTTTTAACAAGCAGCCATTTTCTTCTCTGCTTAAGGTCTTCACAAGCCATAACGGCAGGAGCGAGTTCGCAAAGGTCCGAAAACGCGTCGAGAAAATCATGGGTTTGAGCAAGTCGAATACTGTAGCACGGATTTCTTGCAACTTCAATTTCGTCTCGGTGCACACAAAACATAAGGTTCCACTTTGCTAGCAATTCCATACCCAATGCAGCAGAGTGGCTGCCATGAATGTGTGCAACTCGCTTTTGCGAAAAGGGAGAACACGTGTAGGAAATACGGTAGTATTTGTATTTACTAGCCTGTTCAGCTTTCTGTTGTTCTTGCATTGTGATGTTCACTGATGTACTTTCAAGCTGAAACTGGTAAAACTGGTGGTGTCAGCTGCACCAACTATGATGCACGTGGGGCAGATGGCTGAACGTAATCACTTAGATCAAAGGGTTCGTAGGCAACAAAGTCTTGTGGAATTCCATTTTTGGATGAAAAAATTGGTTTGATGTTACCCTCAAATGCTTTACCCTTAGCAAGTGGACAGTTCCTACGAATAGCATGCTCTTCCATTATGCTGTCACCCCAATATTCTTGGTCCGGAACAATGAGGCGACAAGCAACGCACTGCAAAATGTCACCGGAGTAAACACTAAAGAAACCACTTTCAGAAAATAGTTTTGCTCGCTGATAACTGATTGGTACACATTTGAATGTTTCAAGCCGTCTGTTCTGAGAGAGCATGGCAATGTAATTCACATCCGGCAATTTTCGATCCCACTTCCAATCGTGTGTCATCTTGGAATTTAATGATTCAGTGCTGTAGGGTGCCTTGAATGGCAAAGTTTGTGTTCCCACGTCACGCATGTTAATATTCAACGTCGTCATCAGAATCCCAGCAACAAGGAATGCTGTAATTCTTTGGGAAATCTGCTTTCGATTTGTATGTTGGCACAATGTTTCCACAGTTTTTATTGTTCACCAGCTTACAACGAGGAAATAGTTTTTTATGCATTTCCTTGGGATCCGACCATTTTGTGTAGACTAAATTAGACACAACGTTGAAACAAAATGGACACTGGATGTTACCGTCCACGTAAAAGAATCCCGCTTGTGCAAATAATTTGGACTTTGTGTACGAAAATTCTTTCCCGAAACTATTAAATCTTTTTCGCTCGATGCACATTGACTCGTATTTTACGTAAGGGTAAAGCTTTTTAAAATTTGCACTCAAATCACTGCGAACTTCTCGAATAGTTTCCTCTTTCTTGGTGGGTTGGGCACTGGAATCAACGAGTTCGGCCAGCGGTTTGCACATAGCACCCATG
>VYYI01004253.1:0-10709 GCA_021029175.1 Bilobella aurantiaca
TTTGGGGTGAAGGGTATGACCCTTATGGCCCATCTTCGAACTTGGCCTCACTCTTGACCCTAGAAAAATTCTCCCGTAAACAGATTTCAAAAAAGTTAACCCGTTCAAAAGTTATCGCGCAACCGGACGGACGGACGGACAAAACGTTCCCATAAAGTAGCTAATCCGCTACTTAATAAACTATTCTATTTGGCTAAACACTGATAGAATGGAATAAAATTTGTTCAATTACATAAAACGAAATTTCTAATGGCTCACACTAAAATTGTAATATAAAATTAATTGTAGAATTAAAAAGTATTAGGTGTAGTAAAACAGAAATTTAGAAATTATCTTGAATAAATATATTCAAAGCAATTATGTACATTTATTTCCACTCCCACATAACAGCACACCAATCGCAATTTGTGACAACGTATTTTGGTTCTCTCCACTAGCCAGCCTGTGAACGGAGGTTAGAATCCCCCAATCAGCCACAAGCAAGTCTTTACTATTGGCTTTCTTATTAAGGAATTGCCCTGCCTTTGACTGTGTCTGACCTTCATTTCTCTTGCATGGTATATGAGTCCTACCTACCCACTCCCTAAACGGAAATGTCAAATAACGCTAATTTTCTTTTTCCTATTGTCACGTCTTGTGTTGAACTTAAAACAAAAACTAAAGAAAACCCAAACCCAGCCGCCAATTTTAAATTGATTGAACTCGATTTTTCTTCATGATCAAATGAAAAGGGGCATTAAAAACAATAATAAAATTCTACCGACGATGTAAACATCGTTGCTAATTTATTATTGAAGCGCAATGTGCTTTAGCGTATTCAAAATTTGAATATTGGTTGTGATATAAGTCCTTAAATGTGGAAATAGATTTCCACCTATTGCAATTAATAATACAAAGTACAACTAGTAGATGCTGTAAATATTTAAAGTTTTCCCGAAAATTAATAATTAAACTTGTTTGTTTATTACAGTTCTATTCTTTAAAGCAATGACACAAGGAATCAACTCTGTTTCAAAATACTATGATGGACATATCGTTTCCTATTACGGTTTCCTCTCAGTTTTTTTTAAATAGTATACCTTATTAAAAATTATCGTATGAAATCTATAATACAATTAAACAATTGTGTACTTCTAAGGAAGCTGGAATCAAGTTTAATAACTGTGAAAATCAATTTCTTGAAAAGAAAGAGAGGTCACTTTCAACTTTTTCATACTGTTTATTTTTTTGTATGTGATCAGTACAATTAAGATCGATAAAGCTGTAAAAGGTTAGGTTTTCCTTCATTTGTAAACAAAAATTCTACTTGCTTGCTTACACCAAAAATCTTACAAAAAGCTTTTGTTATGAGAAGTTTGTATTACAACTAAATTACAAATTGTAATTGTAAATTAATTTCTTAATTAGATTTTTGCTTAATTATTTAATTAAATTTATTTAACAATAGATTTTACACTACCTATCACTATGTCACCCGTCCTGTTATCTCCGTGAATTCAATTTCCTTTCCAGTTAGGTTAAACCTAACCTGACAATGCAGACAGATCATTTTTCTATGGCTATCTCTCGTCTATTCGGTTTCTTTGACAAGAGACATTACATACGTATTTGTGTTGATAGCTTCTGAATATCTCTACAAATTTATATTTATAACGTGGTGCAACCATTATGCTCACTTTTGAAATAACCCATTTGAATAAATTCCCATTCATATTTTATGCTTCGATTCTATTCAAAATGAATTGAATACAATTCAATATTGCTTTAGTTTATGGCCCGGCTGGGTTTATGCCTGTATTATGAAAGAGCTCTCTTTCGAACATCATTCTCCACAACCGCATTCATATGTTTGTGAAAGCACTTTATGAAGGCTATGTGTCGTTTCATGCTTCGCATCAGATGTAATGTAAAAGTTAACATGAAAGGCTAGCTTGCGCGGAAAGGAAGCACAATAGTCTGTTTTCCAAAATTTCCGCATTTGAATTCTACTTTAAAGCATTAATAAGGCATAATAATATTTCGTTAAAAAAAATTAATTTTATACTTTAGAGCCCTTGAGTAGAAAACTCTCCTATTTTTATCAATTTGATATACCTTGTCGTTTTCTTTATTGATTTGTTGTAAAATGTTTGAAGATGATATTTTTCATAAGCAATTGTAAGTGCTTTCCAATTAGTAAGCAATGGTACGAGGAGAGAATAATCGATTACTTCGCTCTGAGAAATAAGGCTAAGAAATTCGAAGACGTTAAAAATTCGTAGAAGTAACTTGAACCAAGCTTTTGTAAAATAGAAGCACAATATTAGCTTGATACTCTTTGCTTAAAAGAAGAAAACTAAATTTAAATCCTGCGTTTTAATCATTCTTGTTCTAGAAATCGCTACAATGATATCAGAAAGCATAATCAAATATCTGTTGGAGTAGGAGACATAAAGAAAACGCTGTAAATTCATTACACAATGCCAAATAAAAGGTTCTTATCAAGTATTTGGAAACTTGATCGAAGTCGATATCCTTTTATTTGCAACAATAAATATAATTTTACAGCATTCACTAATTTCATTAATAAATTTTTCTTTACTATTAAATGCTATTTCATGGAAGAAAGGCTGTGTTTATAATTCATTTAAATTTTGCACTTTAAATTTAAATTAAAGTAGATTAAATTTTAAACATATACATCACAGAGCAATCTATTTATAAGATGCAATCAAATTCTATAATTGGGTCATGGTGTCAAAAGTGAGAATTCTATTAAATTTTTGAAACGGCTCTTGACGTACTTAATTAGGTTATGCAAACAATAGCACTGTAATTAATGCTCTACTCACAGCCAAACGACTCAAGTATTATTTACATCTCGCTTTAGATTTCACTCGAACATAAGGTTGCATTGGTTCAAGTATTTGAATGTACAAATTTGATATTTGAATATACCCCTGTACATTTTCATTGTGTGAGTGTCACTGAATACGGTTTCGTGAAAGGCAGTATAACACACAGAATTGTACTTACATTATTTATTATATTGCTTTCATAAGAGTTATTTGAAATTTAATATGATATTATTCAACGCAAAATTTTTCGGCAATGATTGATTTAAAATAAACGATATAAGTTAAACCAGAAGTTCTTGCATTATAATGATTTTCGTCTTTCGGTTTTAAATCTTTAACCCCTTATACAAATATAGCACAATTACTTACACACTTGAAATAGCATTGTTATATATCTTATAATTTGCTAAGTACACTTGTAGAGTCCCTTGAGCATAAGCTATGGAGACTTTTTATGACTTTCTTGCGGATATTTTGAAAGTAAAACTATTTTGGAAAATACAAAAATAATGGAATTTAAAAGAAAACAATAGTCGCAAATAAAGATTCAACTTTGAATAAAATTTTGGCCCCTTCACTATTAATGAAGAATCTACACAAATCAATAGAATTGGGTTGATACTATTCTACAGGAGAAAAGACAAACTAATTAAATTATTGAGCTAATTAAGCTTTTCTTGTTCTTCAAAATAAATTTACTTACTCTTTCCGAGCAATAAAAATTTATGAACCATTTACACCCAACCACGGCTTAGAAATATACCGTGAATCTTTATTACGCGACTGGAATTTGTACTAGACTTTTAGCACTTCCACTTTGGCTGAAGTGTTGCTAACGGCTGCAAATGAAAATAGTGTTAGTGTTGGATTATTTCATTCTCCTGATATTACACTGTAAAGCTCATCAACACGTAAATGAAGAGCAAGTTAGAATTAGAATGACTAATTAACGAATCTTATTGTTATTGTATTATCTTATTGTTACTTACTTTAACATAATTTGGCTTAAGCTAGTGAGCATAATAATATAGAATCTGAAAAAAATCCAAATTAAAAAAATACTAGCTAAGTTTGACTATAAAGTTAATATTTATTTTTAATATTTTTATTTTTACATTTAGATTATGCTGATTAATCAGCAAATGAGACGAGATGCGACAGGGTACATATGTAGGATTTTATTTGCCTTTCGAGGCCGTTTCCTTTTTTCAAGTACAGAAAGAGAACAGTATTTTTTCAACCCAGAAATAAGCAAGGGTTTAGACTTACTAAAACAGATTTTATGCTACTGCTTACAGCGGTTTTTCCAAATAAATAAAAAAGAAACAGAAGAATGTATTATTTGTTGTGTTTTTTCTTTAAAGATAACTTACAAATCAATTACTAATTTCGGTTGCTGATGTTTATTTTTGGTTTAAAAACTTTACAAACAAATTCTCGTAAAACAGAAATATTAACAAATTAACTATTAGTACGCTCATTGTGTTTTATTGTGCGTAAAACGCAAAATACAAAAATTTTCGAGTTCAAGTAAATCAAGTAACGAAGTATTTGCAAAGTGAAAACAAAACGCAGATCAGAATTTTGACATATAGTTTTAATATTGCTCAGGTTTAAGTACCGCAGTGTTCTTGTTAGATATCAAAATTTAAATTTTGACCCATTAATAGCTTTTAAATATTTAAACGTATTACCTAGTCAGTTTGCATTGAAATAGTACTTAAGTATTAAAATCACCTTGTAGGAAATGAGCAACCTCTGTGCGGTAGTGATATAAGTAGGTTGTTGGTGGATTCCAAAACATACATTTGAATACATCAAAGAACATGATTGCCCACTTGTAAACATTTTTCGTAAACCAAATTGAAATGTGAAAGTTTTTTTTTTTCAATTCTAGAAAAACAAGACAATTTTTCAATGCAATAAGAGGAATTTGTTTGCAAACAATTTCAGAAACAATTACTATAACGAGAGCAAATTGAGCTTTTTCTTGAAACTGAAATTTTTTTCAAAACTTAAGGAATTATATTATTTTCTCCTCTCAGATCTGAAGAATTTTTCACATTCGCAATTGAAGAAACATGATTTTTCACAACTTGGATGTACCGAAATTTTCCGCTTGAACTAAGATAGCTACTATTTAATCATAACCAAAAACAGTTAGTCCATTTGCAAATACCTTGCTAATTTTTTTTAGTTCCAAAGGCAAAAACCTTTCCTTTATTCGATAATTTAGTCTATCTAAAAAATCGTAAATTTTTTAAACATATTAAGTAAGACTTTTGTAAATGGCCAATACTAAACTATTTATTTCTAAATTTATGTTCAGTGAAGGGTTTCAATTCTAATAATAGATAAATCAGAATCTCCGTCTCCTGCGGCAATTCATTATAAACGCGTTTTTACGGGATGTCATTTAATATGACGCTCACTGCGTGAAATTATAATTTAAATAAAGTAGAGTTGCAAGTATGCCAAATGAGCTTCCAATATAAAATTCTGTGAACGAAACGGAGTACTTCTGTTCGATATGTTTTCATAACAGGATTCTAGAGATTTTCGTTTTCTCTATTCTCTTAGTGTCAAGTCACAATCATTAGTGCCACATACAGAGGGTCAATTTTTCCATATCATTTTCATCCCAGACCATTTGCGTTTTTTTTATGCTCAGGACCCACGATATTTAATGTTTGGAGTTAACCGCTGTAGCGGTAACACTCAAGTTTTTTTACGGTTTCTTTTATTTTTACTCGTTCGGTTTTATTGGGTCTCATCATTTGGGCAACTCACTCGCTGAATCATGTGACAAGGCATAAAAAGAAGGAAAACCTAATTAAAAATAATCCTTTCAACATACAATCTACCTGAATTACGACGTGGTATCAAGCGTTATATTAATATGTATTCAAAATTCTGATTTGATATTGAATAAAATTTACACTAAGGAACCGCACAACTTAAATTTATACTTATTTAATAGGCTTTATTATTATTTAGTTGATTGTTTTGAATCGGCAGTCAATAATTCAAACATGAAATGAGTTTGGAAATTGACCCGGTTTGATAAATACTGTATAACAAAATGTAAGTGTAAATTTCCTTGATACAAACTCTTTTTCATGGAAAATTTTTTCTTAATAGCTGCAACCTGATAATGCTTGTAATATACAGTAGATATAATACATGAATATAGTTTACATATACAATTTTGTATTAAATGGTAAATTGCATAGTATTAGAGGAATTGCATTCGAGGCATAAATAATCAGCATAAATTGCATAGAGGAAAGCATGAGCCAGTTTTTGCAAAAGAGAGGATGCACAGAAGTGAAGTTGTGGAGAAAGCGTATGAAAACTGTTCTGTTTTGTTAGAGGAATGTCAGTCGTATGTTTTCTTTTGAAGTGAAAAGTAGGGTATTTCGAAAGGAACATGCGTTAAAAGTAACAGCTTTGACGGAGTTTATTGTGACAATAGCTAAGCCAAAGGTAACTAAGTTTAATTTGCTTAATGTGCCTTTCAGATTTGATTATACATTTAATAACATTATTATGTTTGATTATTATTTTGTATTATGAGACTATTTGATTTGGTGTTAATTTGGTTGACAGAAATAAGACAAATGTAGATAGTAACTTTTTGGAAAATCAAAAATGTAAGTTTCCCCATATGGCAATTGCCTTCTCTGTATATATAATATTGTTACTCGTATACATATCCATAATTATATATATACATATACATAAATATGTATATACTATATTACTATATATAAAGTAAGCTTATTTACAGGCATATTCCAACATTATTGAAGAAAAGAAAGCTTTGATTTCTATCTCACCTGGTCCGAATCAAAATTAGATGAACTCTGAATTTGTAAGTTTGCGAATGTCATTTGTATGCTAAAAATGTTTGCTCAAATCAAGAGAGGAATGAGTTTCTATAAACAATTTAAAATTTAAATGTGACAAGGGGGCGTAACAGAGCTTCAATCATGTGTAGAATCCCCAGAGACACATTAACTATTCTTTCCGTCAACGCTGCCTAACTTCCAGAACGCTTCTGAAGCTGGGTCGTATAATACCACTAAATTATACGACCGTTCTTTCTTATTGCTCTTGCAAAGGAATCTAAGAGTCTTGGTGCATTCCCGCTTGTTTCCATGTCTCTGTCCCAATTCTAAGAATAAGGATTTAGATCTAGCAAGATTCAAATACCTTGTAAATTGTTTGATTTAGTTAGATTTGTGTTTTAATATTTTATCACACCTTTAAAACGTATTTATTCTCAAAAATTGCTCCACATTCGGCACAATATATACCGGTAATATATTATTAAGTTCATGAAGGTCAAAGTAAGAAAACAATAAGAATAGGCTTAATAGCTCCCTCTCTACAAAAATGGTTGTTTCCTGTTGACATCTACAAAATTTGTTTTATTGTTGTGTCGCCTGAAGTGTTTGAAGACCAATACCAGCTAATTTGATGAGAAAGTTCACTCGAGTAATGTTTTGTACAAAGCTTTAGAAAACAAGTAAGTTATTTCAGTTGCCGGTTTTCCGCTGAAACTTTCCTGAGTAGTATTGTCACCATGTGACAATGGAAAATAAGTTTTCCAGGTCTCCTATAAGTTTCTTCTTGAGGGCAAAATGGTTTTGCACTTCAAACTTCCGGCTTAATTATGATACAAATAACAATTATCGGGGCTAACTATGTCAAATTCTAAATTGATTACGTTAATTTTACCGAAAAATTTATACATGTGGGTGTCGGTTAAGACATTTTCAATAATTTAATTGCATTTTCCTTTCCAAATAATTAAGACCAAATTTACATATTTCTTGCTTTTTATTTCTTGTAATAATAAAACTTATGTCTGAATTTGGCGGTTACAGATGGAAAGAAGAAAAACGAATCGTTTATGCAGCTAATGCATAGAGGAGATAGGCTCACAAAAACTTTCCCTTTCACAACAAGTGTTTTCACTATAGCAATATTAATAAGCTTTTTAGAACACTGAGTAGCAGAACAAGCACTTATGGATTATTTCTCAGCATATTTCTCGTAAAAAGCATTTTGAATGAACTTTTGAGAACACACTTCTGAGAACTTAAGAGATATGTTTAGTATTATTAACTCTCACGTAAAAGGAAAGCTTTTAGTGAGATTTTATGCCCTTCGTAATACTTCCTGCTTAAAGTAAATTCTTACATAAAGCAATATGCAAATAAATTTCAAACTATGTTGTGAAACATAATATTCATCAAGATTTCATATTATATACTTACAGTTTGCATTTTGTTTATAAAATTGATAATAAATTAAATATATTCGTGTAGACAAGAGAAAATTTTTATGTTAAAATGTTAAACGTGTTTAATGTGTTCTATGTAACCTAGTTTTAACAAAATTTTCTTAAACATTTTCAAAACCTCAAGTCAGTACTTTTAACCTAACGAACTGTAACTTGGGTCAATAGAGGACCCTTCCAAAATTCAATTTGGAAAATGGAAAATGGTCTTCTCTTGAGTCCGAGAAATATTAAAACTTTCACTTGACCTCAATTCCTAAAAAACACCAAGCCTAACGTAGCGGAAACAAATCTTTGAATAGAAGGCTATAAAATTGCAATAAGAAAACTGTCCCTTGGCCAAGCGACAAATGACCAAAGTGGCATGTATATCATACTTTAGAACTCTATAGGAGCTTTTTATAATTTCTTACTTCAAAAGCCACTTTGTATTTAAATACTACTTACATTTGGACAAATGTGCGCAAAATGTGTCCATCTGTTTGAAGTTGAACTTTGATGTAAAAACTATTTTTGAATTGGTTTGCTGCAACAAAACAAACAAATAAGTCATTTACATATTCAGTATTATACTCTGAATTTATATCAAAGTGGTATAAACAAAGGCAAAATATGCAAAAATAAGTTCAGAGGAAGTATAACAGTAATAGCTATAATCTTTGTTTTCAGGAAACCAACTTCCAAGGAATCAGAATTTGGAATTTTTTTGGTGCGGAACTGTAATTAAACATATCTAAAACTCAGTGTTTAAACAGCGTCTACACACATCCTCCAAATCCTCTAAAATATCTGAATTGTTCGCCGATTAAGGAATCAGAATTTGGATTTTTTTTTGGTGCGGAACTGTAATTAAACATATCTAAAACTCAGTGTTTAAACAGCGTCTACACACATCCTCCAAATCCTCTAAAATATCTGAATTGTTCGCCGATTATTCCGGATTTGATTGCACGTTGTGATATTAGGTGAGTTTTCAAACCAATTACTTCATCACTTTAAACTTAATTAGCTTCCCAAATAAATTCTACAGAAAAAAAAATCATATCAAGCAGATTAATTAATTATAAATAATTAATTGTCCACGCACCATTTTCATGATACGAAACATTACTAAAAATATTCCTAATATAAAATTGTAATTTTTTTTTACAAACTTGCTGACTTTTATTTATTTTCAATCTACCTTTGTGAGCAATTCTAAACGTTCAACAATTCATATGACTCGAACTCAAAATTTAAAAAAAATTCTAGATTTGCATAAAAATACATGCTAATGTTGATGGCACTTTTCGCTTGTAAAATTGTTCACCAAACACAAGAAAAGTTTCTGGTTTTGAAAGTTTCAAGGATATGCAAGTGAACTTTATTCCTCAAAATTCCTGGAGGTCAACTACATGTTGTTCTGAAAGTTGGTAGAGAAAGTTTAGAAAGAGCAGAAAACTGTTTTTCAGGCAACTCATATGTCTCATTTAGGTTAACAACCTTCACACTTAATATTTAAAAAATTTTTCCACTAGTTTAAAATTCTTGAAAAAAACTTCCTCCAGATGCAGCTTTCACTACACATTTGACAATTGCGTTGTGTATGCAATTTTCTACAGTATTTTTATGTTCAAAGTCTGAATCACGTTTTTGTTAAGTGATATACAATTGCTTACTAGTAATTGTTGCAAAATTATAGTTTGCTGGCTTTATTTTTGATAATCTTTTCTCTGAATTTTCAATTTTTCAGAATTTTTCAGTTTTTTTTATAAACAATAATTCTGAAAAGAACGTGAAGTGATTCTATCCCTGTTCTCAACATAAGTGTACACTTGGGAAAATTATTTTATACAAACCAGAAGTAATAAAGAGCGTCTTCAACTGAAACGAATTTCTTGAAAGCAAGATCAACACGATTTGCATAAGTACGTGATCTTTCACTCTGGAAAGTGAAATTTGGACTTGAAAATTGATGTTGAAGTGTCTTTTATGTAAACGATGAAAGGAAGTAATTAAGCATCATTGAAATTTATGAGTTTCATGTACTTTACCTCCTTTTATGCAAAATAAACTATGTGTTATGTGTGATAATTTTTCATATTTGTGTTTAAGCTCTAACTCTCAGTGACTGATACATTGCAAGCATAAGCAACATCATATATTTCAAATTTTCAAAATGCAAAATCCACATATTGTTACTTTTTATGAGAAAAACACAGTTTTGATATTATTTCAAAATATATTCATAGTTTTTGTTATGTGACAGTACTAATTTGTCGAGATAATCACTAATTTTAAATTATATTAAAAACATTTTAAAATTTATTTCTAAAAAAAATATTTGCTCTTAAAAGCATACTTCAAAATGTCTTCAAACTAGCTGTCGGTGTCTTATCTAGATTTGTTTCATTATTTTTATTCTCGTAAATACAGTCCTAGAGTAGGGTGAGTTTAATTTTAATTTCAGGGTCCTCCTTTTCTTAGAAAGCTTGTTTGGCTAGTCTCCACTAAGTTTATAATCAGAATCGAGCGCTTCATTTGCTTCACTTAGTTGATTTTTCCTAAAATCAAAAGTAAATTTT
>VYYI01004254.1:0-10708 GCA_021029175.1 Bilobella aurantiaca
GAAGAAATTGAAGAAGTCAGCGTTCCAGAAGCAGTTATTGCGCATGTGCCGGAGAATACTGCTTCAGAAGAAAATATGACATCAGATGATGATAGGCCAAGAATCACTGTTAAAATTAATCAGTTTCTTCCTACCAGTAAGGACATTTTGCCACGCCTTTTTGTTACCTGGGAACATGAAACCTTGCCTCGACAATATTCACCAATCGTTTCGGACGGAGTGTTCAACTCCGAATCAATTCATATTGTCCAGGAACATTTTCAAGAGGTAAACTGGAATTCGACGTCACATGTATTGAAATCGTTAATTTTATTGTTGTTCTTTTGAATATGATTTGCAGGTATCGACATCGCTTGAAGTTCAATTGCATCAGGCTGTTGGTGCTTCCGATTCGCGGCCAATTGCAACGGGATGCTTGAAGCCAGGATTGAACCAATCCACGCCAATGGCGGCTAATTCGAACGATCATGAAATTGGAATGCTTGTATATAGTTACTCGCTGGAAAATTTAAAAGAAAAGGAACCGGAAGCGAATAATAATGAGCCCGAACTTACCAATCCCGTTAGCGTACTTCCCGAGGTTGCAGAACCTCGCGCTCCAGTTCCGATTCCCCGGAAATTGAAATATATTTCAAGCGATGTCGGTAGCAGCGTCGAACCAAAAGCAAAGGAATCTGTGGTAGTGGTTCTAGAACCTATCCAAAAACTACCTGCCCAAGTACAAGAGACTACTGAATCCAGTTCCGAATCCTTCGTTGGCGGAAAGCGGAAATCCATTTTGCGTCGAGAACGAACTCCGAATCCAAATTTGCAGCGATCCGGAAAACGACGAGTGCGAGTCAACGATCAAATTGAAGAACGTAATTTTGATTCCTCTGACGGAGAAATGCTGGAAAGTTTCGAAGGGTCAGAAGCTGGACAAATTGAAAATAGTCCTGAGGACAATTCGTACAGTCTAGGGCAAATCCTGACTAAACAATGGCAGAACGATCCTCCAATCAGCGTTGGGCAGGTGCTTGAGCCCTTACCTCTGCCCACAGCATCTTCGTCTGGAAACGTTTTAGCCGATTCAGATATTTCCGTTAAGAGGCGCTCTAGAAGAATTTCAAAGCAAACGGCGACTGAAGATTCGGATGAAGTTTCATCGACGCTTTCAGTTACGCTCAGTGAAGCGGAAACGAGTCGAAATATTTCTGATATTGAAACGATTTCAGAGGAAACGATTCACGAAATTACGGTCGAAATTCTTCATATTCGATTTACGGGTCTTACGCGAGTACTTGCGGATCCGGATGTCAAGAAATTTTTCATTGAGTACAAGTTCCTAAATTACTCGCCAGAGGAACTGGAAACTGATACTTCATTGAAACCATCGCTTGGACGAAAAGTTGCATTCAATTTCAAAAAGAAATTTATTATTGATACAAAAGAGAAGAGGGCGCTTCTCAAGGAAATGATTTTGACCAATAAGAATCTCCAATTTACGCTTGTCACGGAACCCAGCGACAACGACACGATTGATTGTGAAGATATGGGGTAATTAAGTCATAAATTAATGTTTTTGCAACTAATTAACCTCATTTTTTTTCCATTTTCACTTTTTTTTATATTTCAGGTATGCCTATGTGTCATTGCGTGACATTCTGAACTCCGGCAATGACATTTCCAGAAAAGAAATTCCCGTTTTTGATTCTGAAAACTTAAATAATGAAATCGGAGCTCTCTGCGTTTCCGTCCTTGCATTTAAAGCTTTGAATGCTCTGTAATTTTGTAAATGAAATTAGTTAATAATGTTCTAGATTTGCTTAATTTTTATGTGGAACATTTACTTTATATAAAAAAACAACAATAATAATTATTGTAATGTGCTGATCGTATTTTGCTACTGTCACTTATCTTAAGTGTTAACACTTCAACACTAATCAAACTTCGAATTTTGATTACAATATCACCCATATCCGTTGTGTAAGAAATCCAAGGCCGAAATTTTAGTTAGTTATTTAGCCAGTTTCAGTCTGCTATTTATTTGTAAATAAACTTTATTTTATAGTATCTTTTAGTTGTAAACAATTTAAAAAACTACGAGTTATGGACATTACGAATATTTCCGAACCTACTGATTATGATAGCATCATTTACGAAAGTGAAATCGGTCCAACGTGGATTCTGTAAGTGCTTTTGACGTCAATTTCCAGCGTCAATAAATTAGAAATAAAATTTATAAATCGCTTCATATTTCCAGAACGGCTGGACTATACACGACAATTGGTATCTTGATTTTCGTATCAATGTTCTTTGCATACATTTGCCTGCCACTCTGTAGCGCAAAAGAAAGGAGAGTGCGCCGCTCACTTCGAACAAACTGTAAGCGTTGTCAAAATAAATTCGGACACTTTAAATGGAAGAAATTTTAAAATTTTGTGATTTGCAGATTATCCGTCCCCTCCATTTGCAACGGTTCCAGCAACCGCTGAGTTCGGAAATGGTCAAGCGACATTACTATTCGAAAATAACGTTTGAATTTACAAAGTTCAAAAATATTAAAAGCTTCCAAGACAAAAAACTGGTTCAAAATTTAAAGAAAATGTTACGGCTACCGCCGCGCTGAAGGGATTCAACATCCGCCATGACACAAAAAAAACGCGCAGCGATTCAGCAAAAGAAAAGTTCAGAACAAAAGTGAGCAGCATTTGTGTGCAATATCGAGGGTACAATAACTTTTATAATTTCAATATTTTGTTAGGAAGAAGCATGATATTTCGCATGTCGGCACGCATAAAGACGCTAGTCATTGTCCTTGATTTGACGGTGTTGACATTCTTGGTAATTGGGATCAAGGTGGATGATGACAAGGAGCACTTCAAGGATCAGTTGACCGTGGATGACGTAGCGGGCCACCGTTGCCTGTCACTTGATCCCTGCAAGTGCCGTGTCCAGACTAGGAAGTGGGAAGTATGGACCAAGGCGACAAAGCCGGGACGCCGTGAGAAGTGTTACTTGAAGGACTTCAGCGATTGTCGCGTTGTTCCATTTACAGAAGATCGCTACCTACCTGAATGGTGCGTCAGCGGTCGCTGCAGCGTTCCACCACCAGAATCAGGCCGAAGAGGACTTGTTTGTTGGCCTGCAGGGTCTACTCGCCCTTATAATGTAAACTTACGTCTTCATTTTATTGCTCTACTTTTACTACCATTTCCCTGAGAAATTCACATAGCCCAATTAGACATAAAAAAAATACAATTTCCTTAATTACAATTAAATATGTTTTGACTACTTGCAGGAAAAGTACAAATTATTTTGAAACATTCTATTTCTTCAGGAGACACTTCTGCATCACCATTTTTTTTTATATTGTTTGGGTTTACATGGCTTGAGGCTAAAGAACACTTTGCAATTGCAATCTCAAGGAAAATGAAGAAGTAGCTTAATTGCCTCAGGAAATCAGGTGTAAAAGCAACAGTGCACTTTCAATTGCAGTTAGTAGTTGCGACTTTGAGCAAGGTAGATTAGGTCTGCTATTCATTGCCTAATTATTGAAAAAAAAGTTTTTACTGTTCATTTCGTTCTTAAATTGCCTGTGTCTTTTTTTAGCACATGCCCAATGTGCTTAAATATTTAAAACTTTAAAATGTCGGGTTTGTTCTACAAAAAAGTTGTGCTATTTTTTCTACTGCTCAAAGAACTGACAACATACATCTGCTCAAAGATCATGTACAGAGGGCGTCTGAAGCCAAATGACGAACGTAACATAAGTGGTTTAGTGGTCATTGTTACCGGTGCTAACAGTGGTATCGGTAAGGCGGCTGCATATGAATTTGCTATTAGAAAAGCTCGAGTCATAATGGCATGTCGGTAAGAAATAAATTGTAATTTAAACATTAAAAACGAATTAATTTAAAAATAATTAAGTAATTAAATTTTGTTTTTGCTGTCAGTAATTTAGTGGAAGGGAAACAAGCAATCGCAGATCATAGGAGAAGAGCCTTTGAAGAGGAAATTCCATTTCCACTTGATTTGGTACTTGCAGCTTTATTAATTATTGTTTTTTTTATTTATTTTTATTGTTAAATTAAATTACAATGATTACTTTAGTTAACTGTAAAAAAATCTTTCGCATCTTTCAGGAACTTTTTCACCTGGACTTGATGGATTTTTCGTCAGTTAGGAAATTTTGCGCTGAGGTAAAATCCCGGCAATCAAATGTAGACATTTTAGTAAACAACGCTGGAATTTTCGACACGAGTGGAAATTTGAAGCGTACTAAGGAGGGTATCGAAGAACATATTGTCGTCAACTACTTGTCACAGTTCCTACTTACGAATCTACTTCTAGAAAATATGGCCGAAGGAAATGCGAACACTGGAGAAAGTACTGTTCCAAGCCGGTTAGCTAATTAACACTAATTAAACTGATTTTAATCACTAATTAAACTAATTTCAATCTCCAATAATGTCACCAATTAATCGATTAAATATGGTGCTAATACATTTTTTAGAATAATTGACGTATCCTCATCTCTGCAATGCTTCGGAATCCTAGCAGATGAAAACAATTTATTTCTGGAGAAACCTCCAAAAACTACTGGAATCTGCAATTACCCTACCTTACGGTCTTTCAAAATTTTACATTTCACTATTTTCTCGTGAACTTAGCCGGAGGATAGATGAAAGAAAAGCTCTATTCTATTCTATGTGGTAAAAACGTTCAATTACTAATTTGATTTTCAAATAATTTGAAATTTTTTTTTAATAAATTTGACTTTTGGAATTTTCAGCCCTGGATATGTCGATACTGGAATGTTCCGCTCTTTCAATTGGTATCGAATGCTCAGCGCAAAAATTGCGATTTTTCTTTTTGGTGTATCTGCCTCAGCAGTAAGTGGCCACACAAATTCTGACACTTCATTTCTAGCACTTCAAGCGCTCCAATATAAGCGCTATTTTGAATGCTTATTTTGCAGGGCTGTGACACAATTTTGTACCTGGCTCTGTCCAAAAGACCTCCTCAAAATGGCCTCTTCTACAGATTTGACCGCCCTCACATGTCAACGGAGCACAGATTGGAGAAAAGCTGCGACCTCGGCCTCAAACTTTGGAATTTAAGCTCAGAAATCGTTGGGCTAGAACCAAGAGAAAAAATAAGTAATTAGGGAAATTTAAGTCATTTAATTGCTGTGCTTTTTATACGAAAAATAAATCATTATTTATTAGACAAATGAGTGGTAACGTGTAAAACGGTGCGAAATTTCTCACGGTCACGATGCATATGAACGGTTACGTTGCAGTATTTTTTTCTGAGCATCTTTGTATCTCGAGGCTGAAAATTAAACCAGTATTTTCTTTTCGTTTCTTTTTTACAGTAGCTTCAGGGTTTACTTGTAAAATTCCCATACAATTTCACTGTTAGCATTCATGATAAGTCGAGCGTATTGTTGAAAAAAAAGTAAAAACGTTCCTTTCCTTAATTGTGTTGCCAAATTAAATAGCGTAGCTACTAATTATGGATATTAAGCGTCAACCGCCGGTATGGATTGTGCTGCTGCTCTTACTGAGATTCCTTTTCAAGCGATTTCAGCGATGGTTTATGGGGCCTATAAAGTTCACTGAAGTTGATGTCCACGGGAAAGTTGTAGTCATCACTGGAGCAAATGCTGGTCTCGGAAGGGAAACAGCGTTTCAGATGGCTCGTCGCGGTAGCAACGGTTATTATGGGTAGGTTAACAATAACAGTAATTCAAAGTTAGTTAATTGATTATACGCTTAGATACTTTAAAATACTTGACAATTAAACTTGTCAATTTGCAATTAGCCGTGAGGAACTTAGTTCTCGGGAAAAAAGCAGCCGAGGACATTAAGAGCGCAACAGGGAATAATAATGTCGTAAGTTCGCAGTGCAAATTATTTCAGTTTTAAGTTGTTTTTTAAATTTAATTTATTGGAACGTTTTGTTAAAAAAATTTCTCCAGATTCTGATGGAATTAGATCTACTGCAATTCACTTCAATCCGAAAATTTTCGGCTGCAGTTGAAGCCCGATTTTCCAAAATTGACATTCTAATAAATAATGCCGGCATTTTCGAATCCCAGCGAAAATATTCAGCACACAGATGCTGGATTCGAGAAGCATTTTGCCGTGAACCACTTGGGTCCTTTTTTGTTAACTAATTTGCTTCTGCCAATTTTAAAGAAAGCTCCCCAAAGTCGGTAATTAAAATATAATTTGTCCAGAATTGGAGAAAGTTTTAAATTTTAGCCTTAATTTTTTCAAAGCGTTGTCAACATCGGATCCACTTCTGATTTCATCGAAGAGCTGGAAATGAGAGACTTAAATTTTCAGCGTCAAAGTCCACGGTCGGGATATGGATATCTCATGGGCAGAATTTTCGGGAAGGCTTATGCAGCCTCAAAATTCGCAAATGCTTTATTTTCATCCGAATTGGCACAGCGCTTAAAATCGTCGGGAGTCACAACCTACGCTCTTTGTCCAGTGAGCAATTTTCAAATTCTTAAAAAATACAAAAATTTTAATTTCAAATTTAATTCCGTATCAAATTGTACGTTTTTGTAGGGCGTGGTCAGTGGAACGGAATTGTTCAAATACGATTCAGCCCTAGACAACCTCATTTGTGCCATTGTGCTGAAGGTAGTTGGACTGACTACGGAAGAGGTATGCTTTCATTCGATGGCGTGGGATCTGCTAATTGGAAATTTACCTTATTTATATATAATTATAATATTATATTTTTTTAATATTTATTTTTCAGGGCGTCGAAACCATACTTTACTGTTCTCTTGCAAAAGAATGTCAAAACGAAACAGGACATTTCTACCAATTCAATCAGTTGCATCCATACGAAAATTATCGAACCTCGCATAATCGTGCCTTGGCAAAATTGCTTTGGGAAGAAAGTGAAAAATTAATTATTGAGGAAAATGTGTCTAGAAATGATGCATCAAATTTATAAATCACTGTACCACTATAGTAGAATTTTCTCATACACTTGCATATGAATAAACGTGAGCTTTTTTAATTATTACAAATTATTTTAATTGTCGAGAATTTATATATTTTAGAAAATCACGTTAAGTTTTATGAGCGGTTGCTTGAAGAAGCGACGAAGCGAGTCGCGATTTTCATTTATTCCTGGCTTGATCATTCTTATAGAATTTGCCCATTTAGGCTTTGTGAATAGAGGACGAAGAAAGTAACCTATACTCTTACTCAACAAAATATTGCAAAACATTTTTCAAATGCATTTATACGGGGTTGCTTACAAGGATTTAATTGAGATTAGAAATTAATTGACAAAGTTAATGAAGTTTAGGAACGATTAAAATGTAGGGTGAAATGGAACTTACAATTAGTTTAGGATACTCCAGGTCAAAGGTCAACAACTTGACCTCTCAATGTTTCGTGACCTCTTCTCATGTCAGGATCTCAGAAACTCAGTCTCTACTCCACGGACAAATACCTACCCCAGAAACCGACGAACAACAACGAAATCAACCGATTATTCGAAAGCTGCTTAATTAACTCCAGAGAATGTTTCTCGTAGCAAGAATAAGTCGGACGCTCCTCCTTGTTTTAATGCGGAAATAGCGTATATTGTACAGATGACACAGATTATCTTAAGTTAGAAATTACGTCTAAATCATGTCTAATGATTTTGGTGAACTAATCCAGTGTTAGGTAATCAGAGGCCAGTAAGCATGCAGTAAGATATGTCAAGTCCTGCAGTGCGCAAGAGGATTAAAAATTATCATGGAAGCGACATGGCCGCTACGGTGAAGTTTGGCAAGCGATTTGGAACTGCGATAACGTGGCGTTCAAAAAAATTTCTACAAGGGACGAAGCGTCGGTCATGGAAACGGAGATCTACTCCACGGTGGTGATGCTGATGCAGGAAAATATTCTTGACTTCTACGGCTCTGACATGATTTCTAAGAGTTCCGTGACCCAGCTTTGGCTCGTGAGTCGTGACTCGCTATCACGAGCACGGA
The DNA here is from genome assembly GCA_021029175.1 of Bilobella aurantiaca. Taxonomy (NCBI): domain Eukaryota; kingdom Metazoa; phylum Arthropoda; class Collembola; order Poduromorpha; family Neanuridae; genus Bilobella; species Bilobella aurantiaca. Next base: position 8,000 of record VYYI01004254.1, read on the forward strand.
AGTCTCTTTGACTTTCTCAACGGAAGTCCACTGTCATAAGTTCAACTTCTTTCAATTCGCTTACTCAATTGCCAAAGGTCTCGCGTTTTTACACTCGGAAATGGTCGGGATCGAGGTAATTTGCAGTCAAAATTTCATTATTTATTTTTAAATGGTTTTGTGGCTTAAATTTAACGATTTAAAAATTTTATTTCGGAAAATAATTTCTTGAGTGCTTTAAGGCGGGTTTCAATTTTGTGATAAATTTTTCTAATTTTTAATTTTCGTAGAGTCGAGCAGGCATTGCTCTTCGTGACATAAAATCTAAGACTATTTTGGTGAGCAACGGTGAGATCTGTGTGATAGCTGATTATGGCTTGGCCGTGACACAAGCGGGACACGAATGAGCTCAACGTGTTTCAAAATTTAAAAGTTGGGACAAAGCGATACATGTCCCCGGAATTACTAAATGAGAGGTAGGAGTTAAAGTTCAATTTCGTGTTTAGTGAATTTAGATTTGGAAAAGTTCAACTTTAACTCTATTTCTTTCCTTAAGATTAGCATCAACATGAAGTCATATGACGCCTGAAAGAGAGAAGAAATGCACGCCGTGGAAGGTGGAACTCGTCCTCTGGAAAATGACACGGAGAACCTCATGCCTTCGAACACTAGGAAGACCGTTTGTGACAATGAGCAAAGGTCTCTGCTACCAACGGTTAATGACCAGGTAGGGAAAGGATTTAAATAAATTAAAAAAAATAATTTTGGATTTAAGCTAAAAACCTTTCCAAAAGTGTTTTTGAAACAAAGAATTTTTTTAATTGGAATGTGGAATAATTTGGGTTCTTTTCTATTATTGTCGTCTCATAAAGGAGTGCTGGGATCAAAACCCTTCCGTCCGCCTTTCAATCAGTCCTCCGTATCAAGAAGTCCGTGGCCATATTTGTTCAGGGTCGATTTGCGTTATTCATTCCGCAATTGTCTAGAAGAAGCCCCTCGTAGATTCCTAGAATTTTAAAGCAAACACCCCTTCCAGGAACTTGTAATGTTTCAAGGCTATCTTTATTAAATGTTGGTCGACTAATTAAAAATGTTTCTTTATGTAGTCTGCGACTCGGTCATTTGCAGTACATGAAGGTTAAGCTAAACTGTTAGAGCATTCCTCAAAAACCATAGTATAACTTGTCACGTATGCCTTTGAGTTGCAGAGGCTAATTAGCATTAGATTAGATTAACGCAAATATACTTTTGCCACTAGTTTTCAACATTATGAGACATTAAATTTTCTCCGAGGTTTCTTAACTCCGTTCAAGTTTCCAGAATTGCGAGTACAATTCCACATCTCTCTCGTCGAAGACATTCTAAATATTCCTCTGGGTTTAGCAATGGCTAACAATGGTTCAACAATTGTACTTCCGGTGATCATTCGGAAATCACGAAACGCTTCAGTTTCTGAAATAGGAACTCTAACAGTAGAAGTGTTGGAGGTCAACAAGATGGTAAATCTAAGCTTCAACATTCCCCCACGGGCAGTGCCTGGTAAGATATCTTCAAGTTAGAAACAAACAATACTAATTCAGAGCTAATTTGAGATCACGACGTAATTAGTGGGCTGGATTTCAACGAAGGGGGGCCAAAATTTCAGAGACGTTGCGCAGCTACAAAAAGATTAGGCTTCTCTGCGCGAAAACTTTAAAACCTAACCTTCTTATGAGGGAAAAACTGGCTGTGGCCCCCTTTCGTTGAAATCCAAAATCCAACCCGATTAGTGGGTTTTTGTAAAAATCCACTAATTTTTGGATACTTCTAACGGGTTACTTTGGTTTTTTTTTTTGGATACTTCGAACGTAATTAATTCAACTTGTAGCGCAGCGGCGGATTGTCGATTTTTACTAATGTTTTAATTATTATTTTTCGATTTGAAATATTCTGAAAATTTTTCAGGACAGGGGCAGAACGTGAGCATCGACCTTTCGTTCGTTATTCCAGTAGGCCAGGCACACCCTGCGCATTATATCTTCGCTCTTAACGAAGATACTCTTCTTTATAGGATGAGCGACTGTTACGTCAACTTTGCGAGCATTTTGGGTAATTACAACCGGATTTGAATACCAATCGTTTCATCTTAATTCATCATTTGTTTTTATAGATTTTTGGATATTTAAAGGACTAATGAATGCTGCAGTCAAAGGTGGTGTGATTCCTTCAGAGGTATGACCTAAATTCTTCTTTCATTATTATTTTTCAGGGGCGGGTCTTAGGGCAAGCATCAGCGTTCTGATTTTTAACAATAACACTAATCTAACATCATGTAAGCTATTTGAGATTAGAGGATCAAGGGGACTCTAAAATAATTTTTAGAGTAATTTGTACAACAGGTATAAATAATTTCAAATATACTTTGTTTCAGTTATTAATGAAACTTGGTGTTATTTCAGGACGTAATGGCCAATGCTTGCCTCCTAGCGGAACAGGGGATTCAAGGACGACGCTGATGGTAGATATAAGTTTTTTACACTTCCATTGTGTAGAGTAAATAAATTAAAGGATTTAATTAAATAATTCTCAAAAGTATTTCATTGTTTAATTATTCCTAATTAACGTTGACACGTTGTGTTGTTTGAGAGATGTGTTCATCAGTATGCATCACTTTGGAAAAGTGGGCAAAAAGTCATTCAGGGTTTCGTACGTTATTAGTAATTTACATGTTGTAATTACCAAATTATAACA
>VYYI01004255.1:0-10707 GCA_021029175.1 Bilobella aurantiaca
CTCTAGTTTTGCTTGAAACAAAAATTTATGATGTTTTCGATGACCCCCGTGACCCCCTTGACCCCCAAAATGACCCCTCCACCTCAAAATGACTTTTCAATGTCAAACTTTAGTTTTGCTTGAAACAAAAAGTTATAATGTTTTCGATGACCCCCGTGACCCCCTTGACCCCTCGACCTCAAAATGACCCTTTAAGGTCAAACCCTAGTTTTGCATGAAACGAAAACTTATGATGGTCCTGATGACCAAAACGCTTGTAAATTTTAAAATGGACTATTGACTTCTGAAAAGTAAGACATCTATTTTCTAGTTTAATCTTAATATTTTTCTAGTTCTAAGTTTCCTACTTCCGCTACTGGTTGACCGTTTTACCACGGTTTATTTTTTTTTTTACAATAATTCTAGCCATTTAGAATACAAATTTCTAACACTACTCAACACTTTTCCATATAATCCAAGAATAAACTTAATTGTAGAGCGTTGCACGTAGAACGGAAAATATTGTTTTTTTTAGGAATCGATCCGAACGGCACATTTTTGTGTTTTAGCAAGATTGAAGCCCAAGTTTTAAAACTTCAGTTACAACTTATAGCATTGAAATGGGCCTGTATTTTAAAGTTTAAAATTCAATATTCTCACAAATCTCCATAAAACTAAACTTATACTAAAATATGGAATTTGTCATACATAAGTACATTTTTTAATTACACAACGTTAATACCTTTTCACTCATTTAGATGAAGTATGATTTACATTTATTGAATTGCGTTTGCCTTGAGGAAGCTTTCTTTGCATCGATATTTGTTGGTTAATTTTCGGCATATTTATAAATTATGCTCATGTAATACTAGTATTTTCAATTTACTCTAACACAATGAAACTCTATTTTACCGAACTGTATAAAAACAGTTCACTTTTAGCTTTGGGTTTGTGAATGCGGTATGGGTCTCTAAGATTAAAATAATCAACACCACAACACGTGATTTGTCCATTTTTGTAAGTTTGTGTAGATTCTATTTTAGTGCAGCCAGAAGAGAAAAAAACTTTGTAAGAATTCCTTTCATTGTCATTATAGTAAAGTTGATTTTATTTCGAATCTTTGTTTAAACTAATTCTACAAAAGCTTGGAACTTCAATCTGCAATTATTCCGTAGCTTTTTTACAGAGAATTTTTCAACGGTTTGGCTGGGTATTTGGTAAGTTTTTCCTGTGATTATTCTAACACAAAAGTATTGATTACTAGGCTAGTTACCTGTCTTGAGGAGTTTGACAGGCTGAACACAATAAATAACATAAGTTACAAATAGAATAACGCATGGGTTTACGTCACGTAAATTTAACCTAACCTAACTCTACTTAACAATACGCTATACAATAGGCTATAAACGATGAAGTTACCAAGTTAAGTTTTACTTCAATTAATATCAAGTTAGGGGTTCAACATCAATACCGAGAAAAACAAAACCAAGAAAACCAAAACTGAGAAACCTAAACTAATAAAACCAAAACCGAGAAACCTAAACCGAAAACGACTAAAACTGAGAAACCTACCCCGAGAAAACCAGAACCGAGAAAATCTAAATTATACTTATGGCCGTTCTCAGTTTTGGTTCTCTCGGTTTAGGTTTTCTTAGTTTTGCTCATTCTCGGTTTTTGTTTTCACAGTATAGGTTTCTCAGTTTTTGTTTTCTCGGTATTGACCTGTTACCAAGTTAGAAGATAAAAAGTTCATAGCACACGCAAGTGGAATGACGTGCTTCCTGTTGTCAACAGGGTAAAATATTATTCTAGTGGCATTATACTCTTTTAAACAATAAATACTTCTATAACAGTTAAATTTAGCTCCTAAACACTCAGACTAATTTATAGTCATATTTTTCTTTATATTTGCAGTAATTGCAGACGATTGAAATGGACGCTAAATACAAATGCTTTGTTTTACTGACAAGGTTAAAACCACAAGACTCCCTAAATTCGGAATTTGACAAAGTGCCATCGGTATGCAACAGTTATTCAGAACCAATACAACTCAATGACTTAAAAACTCAGCAATTTAGCATCTCTTTCAAGAAGACGCCTAAACTCAATTCCAACACACGACGTTTACAGTGTGACACTTGTGGAAAACGTTTTAAAACACAAGCTGCATTGAAAAATCATATTCCAGCGCACTTGGAGGCCAGAAATTTTCCGTGTGTCATCTGTTCGGCACGGTTCAAGTCACACAATGCCCTACTCTGTCACCGTATTGTGCATTCCCAGCTACGTGAATACGCATGTCCAGAATGTGGAAAGAAATTTAGAAGACGTTGTGACATAAAGATTCATGCTAGAGTTCATTCTGATTTGAAACCATTTCCATGCACAACTTGTACAGCAATGTTTAAGACTAATTGCAAACTAAAAAGACATCAACTAACTCACTCGGATTCCCGGCCATACAAATGCGAAATTTGTTTAAAAGGGTTTCAAGACCGAGCAAAATTGCGCCGACACTCCAGTGTTCATACCGATGTACGACCATTTTCTTGTGGTGAATGTGGGGCAAAGTTCAAAACCAAAGATGATGCATCCGAGCATTCTACAAGGCATTCTGAAGATAGGCCATTTAGCTGCAACATTTGCGAACAGTCGTATAAGACACGTAAATGCCTTCGAATACACAAAACTTCGCACACTGAGAAACTGGAGCATGAATGCCCTAAATGTGAGAAAATGTTTAAAACGAAAGGTTCCCTAAGACAACATAGCCTTGTTCATAGTGATGTAAGAAACTATGAGTGCAACTTTTGCCTCAAACAGTTTAAAACACATGAACGCCTTCTCAACCACATTCGTCAAGTCCATACGGCCGAAAAACCGTTTGACTGTTCAAACTGTACAAGATCGTTTACTTTCAAAACAGAACTAGCAGCGCACATACGTACTCACACGGGACAAGGTCTTCATGTGTGCACATTTTGTCCGAAAAAATACGCAACACCGAGCCTATTAAAATTGCATCTTTTTAAACACACGAGGCAGAGCAAGTTTGTTTGTAAATATTGTAACTACATGGCTCTGTGCCAAGACATACTTGAATCACACGTAAGGGTACATACGGGAGAGAAACCATTTCAGTGCACAGGCTGTGATAGAGCATTCAAGATACGAGGTGAATTGAAGAAACATTTTAAGCGGCGGCATACCCAGAAATGATGACAAGCATAATTGGGATTTTTCATTCTATAGTCGGCAGATCATCATTTAATTAATTTAATCATTCATTCATTTGAAGGACACAAGCATGCGAAAAAGCCATAGTTTTATATAATTCGGCTTCAGAATATCAAATATATTGTTAAACAATATCTATAAGTAATATAAGTAAAGCTTATCGATAAGTAATGGTACTTGGGAAATTAAATAATTTATAATTCAACAATTTACTTCTTTGCACAATAGACATTAATTTCTAATTTATGAATTAACTTATTTGGAATACAATAATTTCATGCATAAACAATTTCATTTCTAATTCTCCGTCGAAGCCGGCGAGGGATAATATTTCGGAAATAAGACAAAGTTAAAAATTCAAAACCAAATGATTTTCATTCAATTTTGAATTATAGTTGGTAACGCGAGTGCTTTACTAAAAGTAATTTTGAAATCAAACCCATTTTGGCAGTATTTTGAAAATGAAAACAAAGTACATTGGAAATGAAAATGCACTTGGTTCAGATTTGGAAATGCGCTTCATAAGAAAGCACAATGAATTTTGAATTGAATTTGAATGTGAAACAAAAGTTAACACATGGGCCGTGTGTTAACATCTGCCATACTTAAAAAATTGTTTGCATATGGTTAGAGAGAGAGTATTTTGAGCAAATGGCAATATGGAGTTATATAAGTTTCCTGCTTGAAGAAATTTCGACAAGAAATTCATACCGTTCCTTAGTGTCGTAACAACTGAATTAATATACCGTGCTTTTCAAAACACAAAACTAAACACCTTATTTTGTTAGTATGGCCAGTTATTAATCATTTCAAATCGAAGAAATTTAGAACTTTTGTGGATTAAATTAAATTAGGTTCTTGTAAATATTCCAGCCAATAATGAAGCTTCATTTAATTTAATTCTAAAAGCTTAGTCTTTAATGTCCTAACAACTATTATTACTATTATGAGTAAATTGAATTGATCTTGAATTTTTTGTTGCTGTAAATTAATATATTCACTATTTATTAATAAATTTTGAACTTCCGTAGAATAAATTAAATTAGATTCATATAAATATTCCCAACGTGCCCAGCAAAGAATGCTTAATGGGGAAATTGATTTTAAAAGCTTAGTATTTACTCTGTGAGACTAACAATGGCTTTGACCTAAATGTAACTATTCTATCACGTAACTACCGCGAATGTAACTACACTTTGCACACACAATATCTGCGGAGCTTCATAGCTGGGCAAAGTATTGAAATTCAAAACCTCCGAAAATACTTTGGTCGGTATAGAAAATTTAATTGTTCACATTTGCGGTTTTAATTTTCTCTTCAAAGTTGATTTGAGATGAAAATGTAAACTTGCGAGTCATGCGTTTCCGGAGTTTCGAATTCCAATACTTTGCTCATCTATAAGAACTCCGCAGATAGTGTGAGTGCAAAATGTAATTAGATATTTTGGGTCTACAACATATGTAGCAATGGGCGTGATAGAATTAAGCCCATTAACGTTCAAGTCATTGTTAGTTTCCATTATTTAAATTTTTAATCTAAGTCATTAGTATAAGAAGTAAACACTTTTGAGTCCCGTAATGAGGTCCACTTGTGTTACTTCAATTTCAGTTGTATACAGCCTGTACATGCCGCACGTACCAAGAACTTGTGTTAATGTTGTATGAGTTTTAGCAGGAACCTCAATTGTTGTTACTGTAGACACTTCCGTGTTCCAGGTTTTGGCATCTGAAATCTTCCAATTGAATCCTGTTGTTGCGCTGAGTCCGATGTTAGTTTCGAAATTAAACTTCAATGCAGTTAGGATGTCTTCGGATAAACTTGTTTTAATGCCCAGAGTGGCAATTATCTTTGCTTCTTTTTCATCTGTGTTACTCATTGACACGGACGTCCCGGTTGTTTCCTGGTAAGTACCACTGAAGGGACGATTTGTCCTGTTTATCCAGCTTGCTACCTTCGTTTTTGCATCAGAGGCTGTACAACTCGTAAATGGCACAGATACCTTACAACATAACATGTCAACGTTGTTGAGTCCTGTGTCATCACCTAAAATCATTGAATAGAATCATTGATATTGCTAAATCTATTAACTATACTCTGCTTTCACTCATCTGATCAGTAGCCTCTACAAAAACATCTATAGCATATGTTTGGCATCTAAACAATCTAAACAAGGCCAATTCGAGGACCAATAATATCACGTTAAATATATTTCAGCAACAAATATTCGCGCAAAAAGTAGTCGCTGCAATGAGGCTTTTCGAGGTATCAAAAAAAATCTTAAACCGAAATTTTAATTTTACAAGAAGGGTTCAGAAATTTTCAAGTTTCTTTCAAGAGTAAGTTATTTATCGATTTCCGTGAATTGTAAATTGTAAAGTTTTCGCACTACATCGTTAAATTAAGTTTAGACTTGATCTTACTCACTTGCGAAACGCTAAGCAAGCATATTTCCCATTGTATCAGGTTATGCTTTGTCAGTTGATTGTTTGCCTGAAGGATCCTCTAAAGCCTCAAATATAGTCAATCATTATTACAGTTTCAAGAAAGCATGTGTCATGTGTCTTTTGGTCAAAAAACCATTGTGTCTCAGTCATAGACACAACACAATTAAAATACTCCATCAAGACACTCCAAAGATAAATTAAAAATAACTGTTACTGAGATTTTACAGCAATCGCTTTTCATTTGCGAAATTGAAATGATTATAAGAAGTAATTGATCATTTGTTGTACGCTAGATTTACACGTAGATTTACGTCTCCAAAGAAACTGAAGTCGTTGATACATTTAATTTGTATCGGCGCAAGATGAGAAAACAAAATTCTTTTTCACGCTTTATAAGGTGGTGTCAGGAGGCTGGTTACCTGGGTGGCAAATAAGCGTAGTTTTGTGTATTTTTTAACAAACAAAAATGCGAACACTGAAAAATACGCATACGTTTTGCTAAATTAATTTTAAATGGATTTATAGAAAATTGAATTTAAAGTTTAGTCACAATTATTTCAATAGCTTTAGATCAAAACTTGTAAATTTGCTAAAATATTAGCTAATGTTTGGAACAAAGTACAACGTTTGCTCTTGTTAACTGTAAATTTAGCTAAATGAAATTTTAACTCTGTAGTATGAATTTAAAATACATCAACAAACAAGGGTCCTTCAAAATACAATGATTATTTTCCTGGCTCGTGTCATCACCATATATGGCTTGAAGAAGCATTTTGTTTACTAACCTTGGTTCCTGTAGGGAATAAAAATGCGAGGAGATGTTCAAAATATGCATGACTTCATAAACTGGTGCAGTCTGTGGAAGTTCTCAACAGTAAGTATAGACTGCGTGGTATTTTTCCAAAAATCGGAAAGCTACTCACCGAATATGCCCTGTGGTTCCTCTATTTGAGTCCGAATTCCACATATTGCATTTTCATCATCACAAAAAATTTCCTCTGTCCAGGACCCCCATTCTTCTCCAGAGCCTTTAATCCAGCCTTTTTGGGGATTCGAGCAGTGCATCTTCAAATTTGAAGCAGCCACATCATCAGGGCCAGCACCGAAACTAAGATGCTCCTCAGACCGCAGTTGAAATCCCGTGAAAATCCCAAGACTACAATACTTTGCACTAGTCCAATTCCCATATGCTCCATAGGAGCTAGTGATACTATGATAATCTTCGTCGCCGAGCCGACTGCATTCGAGTTTGATGCCGTTGAGCCCTGTATTATCTCGCATGAAGTATACTGGAGGCTCTAATTTCAATTGAAATCCTCTCACGTACATTCCAGGTGGGCAGTATTCCCAGTCCCCCCATTTCCCCCAATTGGTTACTCTTGGGCTCATCAGTACTGAAATATTTTATATTAATTTAACTATCCAACAACTAGAGAAATATTGTATATGCATTATGAATACTATAACAGTAAACATTATGATTCCAAAGGTTATTTGCTGTCAAATACCACGTCTATGTGGAAGGGTACAGTCAATATGAGTTATATTGAGAGGTTTTGTTTAAAAAAAATGTATTTGATTCGTTTTACCTACTTAAATGGAATAAAATGGATTTGAAATTTTGTAGTTTGGAAGTTTTCCATCGAAATGAAAGTTCATTGGTTGAGGAGATTTCAATGTCTAACATAACTAAAGGGATGTTTGTCAACTGTAGCACGTACTGGGATATTTCACCCCAACACATAGAAAACTCACGACCAAAAACTAATAGTTCCGGTAGAAATTTGTTGTAAAATTTATTAACCTCTTTAATTTAAAAACATTATATTTAAGATATTCTTGGGTCCAAATCATATACAGCAATGGAAATCACAGGTTTAATTCAATAAGGTTTTGCAAACAATTTATCAAAAAAACTACAAAAAATACGTTAAAATTTATTTAAAAATAAAGTAAGTTTTTGAACTTTGAAGTTTCGACATGTTTCTTTAAGAACAAATCTTCCTCGTTCTTCAACGACATTTTACAGCTTGACTCTTCCATATTTTGCTTTGCGGATATCATGACTACTGCAGAAAAAATGTGAACCCCATCCTCAACGCTACATTTAAATTAATCACAATCCCGGCAACTAAAGGCGCAACAGGCAGTCCCTATGTATGTGTGACACCAACGCTAGAAGAGCTAGCCTCAACTAAATCCATGGACAAAACAGGACAAGTCATGATACAAAACATAACAAGAATGCAAGTACCCTCCCACAGCTGGATGAGGACTGACTTGCTATTTGCAATGGCACAGTAAAAGCCTCTCAAATGATCACATTACATTTACAAACTAGAATGGAATCGATGTGCCCGTTTTTCAACACAATATTTCAGAAGGGTTTCGAGCTGGATTTAGTAAAGACTTCAAGGTCTGGTACAACGTTCTCGCATACATGGTTCACTAAAAATTGTGTCAACGCCAAGTACAAAAAGAACCCTACGTCATTATAGGCGCATTGAACTTTGGAAAACTAACAAAAAATTTGCTACATTAGAAGTTTAACTTTGCCTCTGGTTGGAATATCGCGTCTTGTGGAATTCTAAATATTATGCTCACAGTCAAGGCTTTCCAAAATACCCGAAGACAAGCTGAATTTTGGGAAGAAGTCAATGCTCATCGACCGCATAATGTGCAGAATAACGCAACTGTCCCATCCGAGAAATGGCAAATTTCCAATTTATACGAGCAATAGCAACATATTTATCAAAGTTTGACCGCCACAAATTAATTAGATTAGAAGTGCAATTGGGCTTACAATCAACACGCCAAGATACTTTGTGAGCCTTGAAACCGGTACGCCTCCAGTTAAGTATGAAATCGCTAAGCTGTACTATACTCAATGGTGCCGAATACTCAGCGAACAAAATTCTCTCACATACGCTGCATATAAGGAGCTTAGGAGCGCATCTTGCAAGGCTAGCGTAAAGGACTCCAACAATTGGTGCTCACAACTGAAGCTACTCCTTTGTGATTTGAGACTTGAATGGCTATGGCAACAAAATTCCAGTAAACTGGCCTCCCAGAATTCTATCAAAATTGAAACATTAGTTTGGTTTTTTCGGCCTGGATTCTGCTGCCGCCTCTAGCTCTAACCCCATTTTCACTCACTTACAAAAGGGACGTATTTAGCTAAATTCTACCTTAAAGAAGATCTCTCAAAGTACGTTGTTACTAGGATAGCTAAACTGCGCTCGTCAGCATCACTGTGCTCAAAATTGGAAATTGAATCAACCTAGAATACTTTCAGAGCCACTCCCTGCAAAATTTGCGGATCTCAGCGTTCATTCTACCATGTTCTTGCCGAATTTCCCGTGAATAATTTGGAAAGAGCTACACTTACCCTGGATAAGCTTGACCCTTCTTACTCCGTTACCTTGCACTCGACGATTAACGCTTTGTCCACCAGACTACTCGACCATGACACCTTTACCCTTCATTAATTAAGATTAAAAATTGTGAAATTTTTTTAAAAAATTAGTTTATGAATTTAGTAACAAATTTCTACCATAAAAATTAGTTTTGGGTCATGACCTTTTTATGTATTGTGGCGACATAGCCCAACACGTGCTACAGTTGAGGAACTTCCCATTAAGGCATGGAATATTTTTTTATTTCTTAAAGTAATCGCTGCAAAATCACTACCTAACTTACCGTTGTCTTCTGTGGGTACATCTACGGGAATTTTGCAAACCTTGCTTTCTCCCTCCCGGTATTGGCAACACTTCAAAATACCAGTACTGAAATAGAGTAATACGGTACACGTACAAGAGTAATATATGCTAAGACAATTTTTACAAGGGATGCTCAGCAGCTTTTGGCCGAGTTAGAGAATGCTGCGGGCAAGTTCGGACTAATCTCATAAACTATTTTTTGAATTTTATTCGGTTTGATGCGATAAGAAATTTATTTTAGAAAAATGGGTCGTCCATTGATTATCTGAACGAGAAGCAATAAAACTGAAACTTTATCTACTATCCAGAGTTTGATATTTGGCCATAATTGCTGAATCATTCTAATTTAATTTTTTTATGTATGTTGGCAAGATACGAGATAAAATCTTAAACTGAACAAGCAATTTTTACCATTGATCATCAGAGAGGCAGTTCGATGAAATCTGAAATGGTCCATGAATTGAAGACTCCGGGCAATTCCCAGCTTTATCCATTGCGGCTAATCCTAAATACATTTTAAGATTATTTTAAAATTTTTACTATTGAGTATGTGTTTCATTCATTACTACTATTTGTTGCTGTTACAGGGATCAATATAACGACAATATACAAACCTCATGCGCAAGATATTGATACTTTTGTAAAAAATTTATAATCAACTCAGGCTAGCTCAAAATTGTCTAGTTCACATCGTTTTGTTTTAGAAATATGCGAGCTATGTCCGATAACTTTGATTTTTCTCTAACAATCTCAACCTTGCGAGCTTCTGCAAAGCAATCGGCACCATTGGTACATGTTATAAATTAGTCATGTAACATTGCTTTTATGAGAAAATGAGCGGGTAATATTCATGTTAGAATTTTTCAGATCAGGCAGACATAGGATAAAAAAGTTCTTAAAAATACCGTTTTAAATTCCTAAAAAGTTCTAAAAAATGACGAGAAAGGAGGTCCACGAGAAATCTCAAAGCCTAAAATATTCTCAAACATTCGAAAGTCTGAAAAGATTTAAAAGAGTACTTCAACAGTTGACCACAGTTATTCTTTATTTGGGTAAATGCAAAGTTCGAAATGTTGTTGCATTTGGCTTGCCGTTTTTCTGAAAATTGTAGATAGTGTGACTTACTATATAAAAACTATATAAAACTTACTAACAAATCACAAATTAATTGTCCCTTTTTATGTTATTTGTTTTAATTAATTCATTTCTACATCATGCTCAGCTTTGCGGCATCCAACTCGCCAACGTGATCATACACCACCTCCTTTATGCAGACGACCTAGTACTAGTTGCGGGTTCCCATGAGTCTCTCCAAAGCAAGATCACG
>VYYI01004256.1:0-10707 GCA_021029175.1 Bilobella aurantiaca
TGTGTGTGTGTGTGTGTGTGTGTTTGTGTGTGTGTGTGGATTGTGAGGGCAAATAGTGGAGGAGGAATGAGAAAAGATTCACGGACGGTTACATCTTTTTTTCCCAACAAGTCAGCGAGCTGTGTAATAATTGTCTTGATGGTGATAATAAATCTACATAAATATCATGTGTACTCCGCACACCGTCTCCGCTACAAGATACGTACACGTATCTTGGACGTATATATGTGTGTTGGACTGATAGGGTTTTGGTTCTGTTGTGGCACTGTTGTGAACCTTGGTAGCCTTATTATGGATGAGCCTGTAGCGGAATACCCTTGGTAATAGGCCTGCAAAAGGGCATGAGGATGGAGGGAATGTGTTAATTTCTCTGTTCAGTCACACACACAGACAAAACACACACACACACACACTGTAGACGGCGCAGAGGGGGGAAGAGAGGGCCTTAATCAAGTTGTTCCCTCCTATGCAGTGCACACGTGTATACGTGTCTGGCAATTAGAAGTCAAATGATTATTGAATTACCTAAAGGTGTGTAAGACAGTCAACAACTTGATGTAATGACTCTCGTGTATAGACTCCCATTCGTACTTATTATTACAGCCTCCACTGTAAATGGCCTCTGTGTAGAAATCCGGCTTGAGCGGGTTGAGGAGACTCAGATTTCACTGTGATTTCTACCACCTAATGCGCTCATGTCTCTCACAGCCTCGTCAAAAATTGCCCTATACGAATCCCTCTGTCTCTCTCTCCCGCAGTACAGTACATGTTCGTACATATGCACACGCTCAGAAACTCATAGTAAGCCAACCAGCCCGCCAGGCGGTCGGCCGGCCACGCCGTGTTGTACAAGTGAAAAACCTTGGAGAGCCTTTAATTCTACTCGTCCGGTTTTTGGGTAGGATTGAAAGGACACATTAGTCCAAAACATTCCCCTACGAGCCCAATTACACATGAAAAAAGACATATATCGTGAGCCAATTTTCGCCTGCACAAGAAGGAATCACTTTTATCTCCTCACTTCATACTTGAGCACAGCCCCAGGAGCAGTGTGAGTGAGGTGAGAGTGAGATCCGGAATGGATCTAGTTGTGCATTTTGTCGGACAGAAGATTATATTTTCCGTTCAAAAAGTCTTCACGATTTCCCCTCTATACCCTCTGCAATTATGCGGAAATATATTGGGGTCTGTGTGAAGTCTGACTGCGAGGGCATGCGGCGGAGTGAGCGAGTGAAATTAACGAGCCTCATTTCAATTCGGAGGGGAAAAAAATGGGAATGCATTGTCATAAATCCAACTCCCCCTTCCGCTAACTAAGTGGCTGCCCACGTATGCATTCCTATGCAGAGGAGCCATAGGGGCAGGAACCATATGGTTTGGCATATGTTGAGCTAGTGTATATGTGTACATGTACATGCACTGTGTGCCTTGTTCAACGACCCTTTAATTCCTAATATAAAATCATAATCAGAGTAATAGTTTTAAAGCGATGGCACTCACTGTATCATCCTCTCCGCGGGGACACATGACATACTGTTTGGAGGATCAATCAGGGCATCCTCATTGATGCCTATAGGACGCCGTCATGTGTGGATGGTCCCACTGGAATATTTTTAGGGCCAAGTCCCCACGGATCTGACTACTGAGTGTGCGGGATTCAAGCCTGTTTCAAAACTCTGGGGATCTGCGGATGAACTGCGTAGGATCCACTACTCTGGCTTGAATTCATCTAAAGACCGAATTAAAAGTTATTGTGACACAGTATGGAGAGAAATTAAATTTGGCTCGTGCTACACATACGTGCACACTCAAACTCGTGCGGGCGCTCACTAACAGAGTACAGTATTTGTTAGGTCCGCCGACGCCGACCGCTGAAATAGCCGCAGCAGTGTAATACATACTTAATATTGTCTGGGTGAATGAAGGCTCCGGTACGTGGTGTGTGGAGTTGGCTCGAATGCTAGCATATTTTATTCTAGTGTATCCGCATGTGTGTTCGCTACGAACGGTGTGTGTGTGTGTGTGTGTGTGCGTGTGTGTGTGTGTGAATGTATGAGTGTGCCCGCGCTGAAACCATAAGTGGATGAGGTTATTACGAGGTGTATTTACGACTGAGCGAGAGAGCAGCTCAGAGCCGCAGTGAACAACAAGACTGTATCGTACGTGGGGGAGCACATAGAGGCGCGGAGGAGACAAGATGAGGACGGGATTGGATGATGATGATGAGGATGATGATGATGATGATAAATAAAAACGTTATGTGAAGCCCGTAGGAAAGACTGTTGGTAGGACATGAGGATAAGGATTTTATATAGAGTTTTTCCCCTGCCGTGCAGCGGGGGGTTCGACTGATTGGGCAATAATAGGACCCCCGTGGAGTCATGGGGGGCCTCCATTTCATATCATTTAGCTCTTCCTAATGAAATGTATCGGTTGATGGGCCAGCCTAGGCCACCAAAGTGGATTTTTATGCATCATCACATTCTAAATATTGATATTTACTGTAACGATCATATCACGTCTCTATGACTCTCCCAGTCTTCGCACACTACTTTTCCTAGCTCGATGAGTCTGCCTATAAGCACACGAGTACACACGCACACACACACACACACATACACACACACACAAATACACACACATACATACAGACACACAACAACTCTCCTCTTGTTATTCCCATCTCACATTATTATAATCACATAATACTTTTACTCCACGCAACGCACATACAAACACGCTCTCCAGTCCCATTCCTCTCATCTCTTTGCCTATGTTGGACTGCAGTTGGGAAAAGCCAGGGAGCTCTAACGTGGGCTGCGGAGGGCGGGGAGGAATAGATGATTTATCCGCATATGATCCCAATCCGAGGGAAAGTCTTTTAATAATAATAATAATAATAACAATAGTAAAGCTCGGAGAATGGATAGGAGGCTGGCTCTCATCCTCAGATGCTACACTTAGTGTACATCTCAAACGTTGTCATCCCTCTCATCCACGAGAAGGTCCATCTGCATTAGTCTCCAATCAGAAAATTGTCATCCCTCAACGCATTCTCAACTTCCGAATCATCCTTCCTTCCATCCATCCATCCACCCACTCACTCAACCAATGTCATCCCCAATCGTACTACTGATTACAAATACCGTCACGACATAGGTGAGGCCTCAACTTTACTCGTCAGACTTTCAGTCACATTGTGAGATCACACGTACGCACACACACACACACACACACACACACACACACACACACACACACACACACACACACACACAACACACACACAAATACACACATACACACATACACAGAGTCCCTATCCACATGAGGAAACGTTGACGGGACTACGCGGGAACTGTCCACAGTCTCACGGCCCTCCTCACTTGATATTCTCGTCTGTGATCCTGTGAGCTGGGGCATAGCTGATTGAACCTTCATACAGAACGAAGAATATGGAGCGACACTCACTCTCAGTTACAGCCTTATCCCGGGATTTTCCACCCTCGTTATCCGACGGACGAGACCGGTGGGAGCTGTCTCGTTGTGGCTGACTGACTGTCTGATTGAGAGTGAAAGTCATCCGACCGGCGCTTCACGACATGGCGGAGTGATAAGTCTCACTTACGCACCACAGTAGTAAATCGATCCATGCCCGCTGCTCTGTAAAAAAGCTCGAGTGGAGCTCAAGTCCACAATACTATGACAGGTTTCCTCTCAGAACTTTCCACCTGCCCACTGGATAAACTAGTGGAATGATGATGACGACGATGATGAAGAAACTATGCTGGAAAAGCAATGAACAAGGCTGAATGGAAAGAACAGTGCTGGAAAGTATCCTACAATAATTCCATTGCAATTATTATAACGATGATGAAAGTTTGTCTTGAAAGCGGTGGACGTGACTAAGAAGAAATCCTCACTGACATGCTCGTCCCTGCCAGTCCCCATGGGCTGAGGTTTTCCGGTAATTGCAATTAGATTAGTTCTAATAGAAAATTACTGTGATCCATTACTCAAGCCCTGAATAATGGACTGGAGATACTAGTTGATTTTTTCCACACGACTCGGCTCGACGGTAGACTAAAAAGGGAGTGCGTCGTAATGGTACGACCCACAGTCAATTGGAGCAGCTGTATAAGCGTATACGCAACAATGGTGATGATGATGATGCTTGGTGGCAATCATGGTGGTGATGATGGTCATGATGATGATGATGATGATGATGAAGCCGGGTTGGTAATAGCTGTAATGATGATGGTAGATCAAGTGGGAATGGGACAATTTGGGAAAAAGAAGGAATGGCTTGAGTGTATTTGGGAGGAGGAGCAGTAGGGGGAATAAAAACACACTTGTTCCCCATACACACATTAGATAGCCCGTGACAGGCCAGTGTTTGTTGTTTTTCTCGCGGCATACTGCACGAAAGTGAACCATGAGCATACACACACAAACACACACACACACACACACACACACACACACACACACACACACACACACACACAGCCCTTCACTTTATAATTGTTGGACTCCAAAAGGCTCTCTTATAGGGAGTTGGTGTTTTGGCTGGCTGGCATCCTGACGGCTTGAAGAACTTGACGAGAGGCTACTCTCTCAGTGAGGAGAAGAAGTTATATGGTGCGTGTCTGTATACATGCAGTCCGGACAGGCCTATGAGACGACAAGAAGGAGAACCGGAAAAGGAGTGAGGAGCGGAATACGAATCTTAATTGTATTTGTTTTAAAGGAGTTGCCAGGGGAAGATTTTGCATGACAACTCAGTTCCTTCACGCTCTGTTTCATTCGGAGCTCATTTTAATTATCATGATAAGGGTGGGAAATGAAGGAGGAGAATTGAGTTAGTACTATTATTATTAATTATTATTATTATTACTACTACTACTACTACTACTACTACTATTACTATTCCGCTCCTGCTCCCACCAAGATTACAACTACGAAAGTCCGTGGACGGGATCAATGCGTCTCCATGGGGATTTTCCTACCGTGGTGGACCGATGGTTTCCCATAGTAAGGGGTCCACACGTCCCGTAAAGTTTTCCAAAGTGACGATTCCGCTCCGTATGAATGTGTCTTTTAGCGTAGGACCATGTGCCTCACAAAGCCGCCGCGCTGCCGCTCCATCTCCTCCCCATGATCACGGCCCATTTCCCATCCTTGTTGCCCTCATTTCTCCATAGTAGGAATAGTCCCATCCAAAAATTAGCCAGGCTACTGATATATTATGCATGCATATTCATGCTACTTAATGCTTGGTCTACGCATAATTAATACGTGGCAAAACCACTGTCGGCCAAAGTGACATTGAGAAGTGTGAAAGTCGCCGCTGCGACCGTCTCGACCGACAGGAGGATGGCGGCCGGCGGACGAATCAGCCACTGTAGGAACTGACAGTCATTCGCGGCTTCACCACCACTGCATCATTAATGGTTTCTGCGGCGCCCCTGTGGGTGTATTCATATATACATGTGTGTGTGCGTGTGTTTGTGTGTGAGTGTGTGTGTGTGTGTATTTGCGTGTGGATGTGCTTGCTGCTAATCATGCCACACAAGTTTCTTCGTCAATTTGGTGTCACATAATTGTCTCTCCTCTTCAGTCCATGTTCTCCTCTCCCGCTTGCGTACAACTATATGGAGGGAGGAACACACACACACACACACACACACACCACCGTCACCAAAAGTTTCTCAACATTAGCAGTGATATAGGGAGCAGCCAAGGGTGTGTGAACCCACGGTGTCCGTCGTGATTTGTATACGAAGGGAGTCTGCGAGAGCTGTATACTATACTGTGCTGTGGGTTTGAGTTGTACTAGTACGGAGCCTTTGGGTGTACACGGGTGTGCATGTGTGCCTGTGCCTGCGTGCGAGGTGACTCTTGGCGTTGTCACCCTCGTGCCTGATAAGAATTTGCTTAAAAACCCGTTTCGGGCTCATTTCCTCCTCTGCACACCCGGGGAAAAAGTCCAATTTCCGACTTGTCACGACGCTGATATCCAATTTATAGGGCCCCCTCACATCCCTTCCTACCGACACTTTACAAGCACTTTGTGGAAACGCTCATCATCGGAAATCGTTTAGGACCTCTTCCCCAAATCATGATACACCAAATTTCAAACGTACACACAGAAACACACGCACACACACACGTACGCATCCACAAACACACACACACACGTACACATCCACACACAAACCCAGGCACATACACAGGCTCACACTTGCATGTATATAGGCGCTGACCCGCCATTCACTCAACTCCTATCTCCTCTCCTTCCTTCCTACCATATATACCCCAGTTCTATGAATGTGCGGCCCTGCCCATTGTGATGTCGGGCAGAGAGAAAGAGCGGAGGAGAGTGAGGGAGCGGGGGGAACTCTCTCTCTCTCTCTCTCTCTGTGTAACTGCGGAAATTTTATAAGTTGGCCTCCAAGAGTACAGAAGAGAGTAGTGGTTGCCACTGCCATCCTATGCATCCAGCGCCGTAGAAAAAGACCGCCCCACTATATGCTTCCACTTGGAAAACCATTGCACCCAATCTGTCTCCCACTCCCACCACCACCACCAGCACGACCAGTGCTGTCGACAGAAACAGTCCGGGGTTTCGGGAATAAATTGCCTCTGACCAATGTGCTTTTTACTAGCAGCCATATTGATCCAGGATCTTTATTGCTCTCTCACTCCCCATATAGGAATACGACCGTCCTCGTCCGGGTACACACTACCAGTCTCCATCCTCTGGCCCTTCACATCAACTGTTCGCAGACCTCAATAATAATGGGATAAAATACTCTGAGGCACAACTATATTCCTACCACTATATTACTTCCACACACACACACACACACACACACACACACACACACACACAAAAGAGATACATAGTGGTTGCCGCCGCCATGTCACTCGCCCATAAGTTCCCTCCTAATCCGCACAATCAATCCCATTGAGCGACTAAAAAAAGATAAAACTCCTATGGAATCCTACTGATCGGCTGGTGTGACAGCTGGAGCAGATGAGAATTGGAGAGTGATAATTGAGCCTGCAATGTTGAAGATGCAATGCAGTGTAGTGGATGTGAACCTGCAAATAATCATTCAACCTTGGCTACGTTCTGCATGCGTCCGTAGTAGTTTAGGGAGCATATGTATATATACATATATATGCATATATATGCATGCTATATATGCATATATATAGCATTTTTCAAGGAGATATGAAACCCCTGGAGTTATAACTTTTTAGTGGCTCGATATACACGTACGCACGGATCGCTCCCGAGATTCGTTATTATATGGCTCAACACTTGTCTTATGGGGAGAGTGTGGAGCCAAGTGTGGATTTGTACTGTGCTCTACTATTATGTCCTCTTCTCCCTTGGTATGTCTCTGTCTCATTCATGGAACAATTTCACATTTGCATATATGTATATGTATATATTCTTTGTGCACTGTACCCCATCTTCCCGTCCCCCGAACCTAGATGACTACTTCCCCCCTCTGTGCATGCGCCCTTATCTCCCCCTCCTCGGAGTAAACTGTGGGGCAATTCCGCTGTACAAAAGGCTGGACGGCGACGACGGAGAGCATATAGCGTCGCAGGCCTTCTATGGTACAAACACTCACACACACACACACACAGTCTACAGTAGTATCTTCAAAATGGGAGTGAATGAGGAAAAGATGGAGAGTCACGGCATGTACAGGGAGGCGGTATATACAGCGAAGGTATGGAAAATCCACAATCGAGAGGCCCAGGCTGGTGCAGGAGAGGAGGAAGCTCCTGAAAGCAAATTAACGACAAATGACAGTTAGAATTTACGATGGAAAAAGTATCTTTATGCAATCGTTATCCTCCTTTTATTCGTCCATATTATGACTCAACCCAGGTTGGAACAAGAGAAACCTTTTCTATGCGCCACTCTGTCGGATATTAATGGTCCCCCTGCGACGGGGAATGCTGAGCATGCCACACTCTTTTCCCAGCTCCCGTGTACAGAGATGCATATTCTAACTAATGTCGACACACACACACAAACACACACACACACACACACACACACACACACACAAAACACATACAACACTCACCTTTGGTGCAACTCGTCGTCACCGGTTTTTGCTCACTCACACTAACACTCTCACTCTGCCTGCCTGCCTCTTCTCCCATGGTCTCCTCAACAGCTCCACTGTCTGTACTGCACAGAGTGGAGCACACATTTATTTTTATTATTCGTTAACTCGGGTGTCCGCCTGTCCATTGTTGTTAATCATATCGTAACAATCGGGAATAAAAGTCTTTGTCTTACTAATTCTCCAGGTCCAATGCCCATCATAATTTTTCCCCCCTCCAGACAATTATGGCCTGACCGATCCAAGGACAATTCTTTCAAACGGCTCACAAATCCTCAGATGCGAGTCTTCTTCAGTATAGCATGAGGAACCCCGCCCCGGTCCAAGTCCACATCATTCTCGTAACCTTTATCTTGTCAAAGAGGACAGAAGAGAGAGAGAGAGAGAGAGAGAGACAGTGGTGAGTATGACAGTGTAGAAGGAATTAAAAAAAATAACTACACAGGTTTCTAATCCAGTCTACCATACAGTGAGGCCATGTAGAACAATAATCGTGTAGTCAGGTAAGCTAGTAGTGGCCGTAGTGAATAATTATGTTTACATCATCAGAGCTAAAGCTTCTGGTCAAGTGGAAGAGAGAGAGAGAGAGAGAGACGGGGAGACGGGTCTAAAACGACGAGTTTTCTAAGCTCTCTGGAGGAAGCGTCAGAGTGAGTATGAGCAAAGTGTATGGAGGTGAGTGAGGAGATGTGGAGGAAAACAGGAAGAAAAACAAGAACCAGGTCCTTTATCCCTCCATCAACAGATAAATAATGAACTGATAAAAGAATTATCTTGTTATATGAGCAATCTGTTCGTTGAATTTTGTCTGACAAAACGGCACGGCAAAATTCCCATTTTACAACATGCTCTCTCCCCTTCGGATCCCTCATTGCCAATTACATACGTGTTGGAAGGGCGCCTCACCACTTTACAGCAAGATTATAGATAAGCACTGTGAGAAGGCTGTGTGAGGATCCCCAGTGAGCTGCAAGTCTGCAGGTTATTGGGCGTTTCACAAACAAATATGACGTCAGAGTCGGCGAACAAAGGGGCGCGAATCCGCTCGGCCGAGTGTAGCAAATCCAAGTGAGTCCTTCTGCAAGTGACTGACTGAGAGTGAGTGAGCTTTAGACATTCGATGTCATTTAATTTGGATTGGGATTGTGAATTGCATGTACGATGGAGCCGTGCAGAAATAATCAATCAAAGGGCTAAAAGATACTTGGGAAATGGAGTACAAAGTGTAGGTGGGCGGATCGAGTAATTGTTGTGACCATTTCAACACTACCCCTATTTTGAGACAATTTAGTCAACATTTAGTCTTCGCTACACTTCAAATTCCATTAAGTAAACGACTTAAAGTTCCAGCTGTACCAATGGTGTAGATTTCCCAGCTGGGAATGAGAAATGCAGGCGACGGACCGAGAAGAAATTGCAATGAGGTGTTGGAGTTGGAAGAATCTAGCGAATTGTCAAGTCATAAATGCTTATCTTATAACCTTGACTTAACAGCTCTGCCGTGGATGAGGCATATTAAAATTGTTTCGTGCCTGATTCGGAGTTTTCTTATGAGCACAACTTATGACCATATGACTTCATAGGAGAGAGAGATACATAGATACTCGTGGAGGTTTGAGCCCTGTGAGACAATGCAGGGAGTAACATCACACTAACAGCTGGTTTACTGTGGATGCATATACATATATAAATGTAATGTTGCCTGAGCAACGCTCTGTTTTTTCTCCACTGCCCGCAAAAGTTTCTCATGGCGACGAGAACGGAGGCTCGCAATAATTTGTATGCATTCTGGGTCCTCCTTCCCGCCTCTCTCGCTCTCGCCGCCGCCGCCGCCGCCGCCGTTCCCGTTTGTTATTGGATTTCCTCACTTATTATTTAGGAGAAGCGAGCGTGAGGGAACAGCGCTCCTCCAAAGTCCACTTCTGCAGTACCCTTCGCTACACGCTAGGTCCGGCCTCCTCACTCCACTTTATGGCCCTCTAAATTTTAATGAGTCAAATCATAAATGATATGAGAATTTAATTGACAACGTTCACAGCTACATAGCCCTGGATTTTATTAGTACGGGATGAAATGATGTTATGCAGGCACTCTATTCGAACCTCATCAATTCACACCACCGCCCGAACAGGATTGCAATGTAAAGGGATATCGATGCGAAATGAGGGGACCTACACATCAACCCACCCTTCGGAACGACCCGAAGTCTCAAATTGAACAAAAAGTTGACGGGAAAATCTAGTAAATGAACATTTTTACTCAAAGTAAGTGCAAGTCACAAGTAGCCACCGGACTACCCGCCACCGCATCTAAAATCCCCTTCCAGCCACGACCCACGGAGCAGAGCCACTGTACAAAAACAAAGGTTGTACCTATAAACAGCTCTCAGTTGTTGCGAATCAGCCCGAGTGATAGAGTATCCTTAATATGTGATAGCCGTCAACGTGTGACAACACGATGACTCGTTTTAATTGGGTAACCCACTTCCCTTGCTCCTAAATCCGGTAAAGTGTGGCACGCATTGGACGATGAGAAAAACTTGGCCAACCAT
>VYYI01004257.1:0-10706 GCA_021029175.1 Bilobella aurantiaca
TCACATCTCATCTCTTCATATTGAATTGATCAATTCAGCGCACAACTGAGCGACTACGTCCACAATAGTTACGCAATTTCAACATGATGACGATGAATAAAAACGTAGGGAAAAAATCAATTGTCAAAAAAATTTATTGCTTGAATAAGTTAGTCCTTGAAATACAAAAATAAGATCACAGTAGTTAACAATTGCCTCTTAATTTGCACTAATTAAATAGTAAAGTATTCAATTAACTAAATAATTAATTAGTCAACTAACTAAATACTTCTCTTCAGCAAGACCTCTCAAAATGGCCTTGCACTCTACTTTCTCACATACAAGGAGAAAAGGTCAAAAATCTTGTAAGCTTAGCCTTAGTTTACAAGAGTCTAATGAGCATTTCCATAATTAAGTGAGCTATTAAGGACGAAAACACTCGGTGTACAAATTTAAAGAGGAAATTGCACTAATTACACTTAAGTTAACTAATTGAGCAATTAGCAAAAAGAAACGCCGCTTCAAACTGGCGGAGACGTAGCTTTTGAGTGTGAAGGTTTTGCATAGAGGAGCTGAATTTCCGCAAGCGATTTTTGCTTCGTTTCTGGAACAGCGAAAAACACGTAGACTCCGCCCATCAGCGACGCTGTTGCAAAAACCCAGAATGACATGTCTTGACCAATCAGCGCCACCAAGTCATTGAAAACAAACAAAATGGCAAATGTGGCGAGCCGATAGGAGCCGATAATGGCAGCCGAAGTGTAGCCTGGAAAAATCAAAATTTTAATTAGCCGTTAGTCAATTTTATTTTTTTTAACAATTTTGGCTTTTTTAGCCGTCCTTTTGGAAGCAAATGCGATTCTTTGGTTTTTTTGAAACAAATCTCTGACATTATGTTGAAACTAACAAAATTCCGGGAAAACCAATTTTCCGTACCCGTGTATGATAGTGTTTGTTTTAAAATGCATTTGAGTTTTAGAATGCCATTGTATTTTTGGAATGCAATAGTAGTTTTGAAGTGCAATTGCAATTCTGAAACATGGATGGACAGAAAAAAGGAGAGAAAAAAATAACCTAACTTATCCAGAATTGGTCATTTCTAAAGCAAAACCAAAAAAAAAAACAATTTGCTCGAAAAATGCATTATATTGAAATATAGCAATTGTTGCACTGAAAATGCATTTGGTTCAAATATGCTATGTATTTTTATGCTCTAAAATTACGTTTTGTTGACGTATGTTTTTATGCTCTGAAAAGCATATTGTTGAAATGCATTTTTGTATGCTCTAAAAATGCATTTTGTTGAAAAATGTTTTTATGCAATGAATCTGCATTTGGTTGACATTGTTTCAAAGCAAAAAAAATGGAAGTGGAAATTACCCATTTTTAGAATTTAAAAAACAATTAGTATTGTTCTCTTGCAACTATCGCCTTTTCTCTTAATACTTCGTTTTAAGGTAATTAACTTAACTTTAATTTTATTAACTTTAACTTAACTATGATTTCAAACTTTAATCATGAATAAGTTTTTTTTAGTTGTCTTACCTTTGGCAGCTGGAGGTATAACCTCACCAATAAGGAGCCACGGGATTGGTCCAAATCCGATAGAGAAGATGATAATATAGAGCATCACCATGGAAACGGGGAATAAATTCCACGTGAACCCTAACTCCGCCCCCCAATGCAAGTACCCCCCAAGGAGAAAAAGGCTCGTTGCCATGCCAACGGCCGAAAATATTAGCAACACCCGCCTACCAATGCTGTCGACAAAAAGTGCGGCGGCGCAGGCCACGACCTACAGAATTAAAAAAAAGTATATCAATAATTGAATAGAAAAAATGCAGGTACTAGGGGTAGGGATCGAACCGTCTTCCTAGCTTTTTAAGAGTAATTCGATCACCATTAGGACAAAAAAGCGAGAAGAGTATGTTTTACTTAAGGACGCCCGAACGCACAGTTTGGTGGCTTTATGTATTGTGCAGTATTTTGTAATAATTTTATATAATTTGAAAAAAAATCCTTTTTTGAAATGACGTGCGTCAAAAACTTACCACTTGCGTCACGCCCGTTAGTACTGTTGCTAGGAAACTGTCATTAACGTCCGCGTCCTTGAAAATTTGTACAGTGTATGCAAGTATTGTTGTGCTTCCGTTGGCCGTTGCAAAGAACATGACAATCATGCACATAATTGTAGGTTTGAGAATTGCCGCCGAAAAGCAGTCTCTCCAATTCACCGAACATAACTCCGCCTCTTTTTTTGCTTGGATAATCTTTTTTTTTAGAAAAAGAAAATTATGAATCTTTTTTAAATATTTTAACCGATTTTCCAACCAATTGTCTTAAACATTTGTATTTAATTTGTTTAGCTTTTTTTAAAACAATATTTGAAAACTTACACTGTCATACTCAACTTGAACTAAATCGAGTGAGTCTGCGCCGCGAAACCACGCCAGTGACTTTTGTGCCTCTTCATTTCTCCCGCGCAAAATCAAGTCACGTGGTGATTCTGGCACGAAGATCATGAGTACGCAAAACGAGACTGGAATTAGCGCACATGCCAAAGACTGCCATTGCCATGACACAAAGTATCCCACGACGTATCTAAAAAAATGGTTTTGTTTTAAAATGATTTTTGAATAAGTCTGAAAATTCAGGTTAAAAACGGCCTCAAAAGGAACACGAAATAATACTTCTCCAAACTTCTCGATTCCAAATGTTTTTGAATTGCATTGTATTTTTTACACTTACATGTAAAGTTCTCCTACTGAACACATAATGTCAAAGATGAAACCTAAGAGACCACGAATTTCGGCAATAGATGTCTCTGCTAAAAATGCTGGAATTGCAACGCTCATCCCACCGGAACAAAGACCTGAAAGAAATTTCAAAAAATTTAGTTTAAAACACTTTTTTTAACTTTTTTAAAACGTTTTTTTTTTTAATTTACCTGTTACAAGCCTCCCTGCTACAAGCATCCAAAAGTTGCTTGGAAATATTAGGAGAATCCAGCCAAGCAGTAGCGGAAGCGAGAGAACGAGCATGCTCCGCCTCAACCCCAATTTCTGTATTAAAAATCCCATCAGCGGACAAATGAGTAGCCCGCCAAGCTGTAAATAATTAATTAAGTTAATTAGCAATTAGTAAATTAATTTGTAATTGATAACTAAAAAAACACTTAAATAGCAAGTATTTTAATTAACCCGCATTATTAGTAAACTTAACAAACACGAAATAGCCGCTAAAAAAGCATCAAAAGAAGCATTTTCGAAAAGCTCAATTTCATCAAAACTAGAATTTCGCTATTTCGAATCAATTAACTAAATTTTAACTTTTCCAAATTACATTCGTAAATTTCTAAATGGAAGTTAACGAGGATTTGTCAATTTTCAAAATTCAATTTTACAAATTTTTCAAAATTAAATGCTTTACCGGCAAAGATCTCCAAACTCTCCGAATTATAATTTGAAAAACTATAAAAAATCAACTTTAACTTTCGCAAATAGCGAAGATTTGTGCATTTGAAAAACTATTTTTTTTCAAAATGGAAAAATATCAGCTTTAGCTTTCATAGTTTGCAAAACTTTGAATTAATTGACGCAAAACTTAACGAATTCACGCTAACCTGTGACGCAGACGTAATCCATGCGACTTGACGCGGCGTCAATGGCGGGAAATTTGAATCCTTGTCGTTTATGTAGGGTATTGCCGTGGCTGGCCATGAAAAAACTGTTCCCACGCTCATTACCGACAGATTTACGGCAAATGCGCTAAAGTACTGCGGCAGTCTCGAGCCGCAGTAGAACTTTGTTTTAGCCTCTACTGCGTCACTTTTGATTTTCTGCTCTTCATCCGATTTGAACATGGTGGGGTTTAAACAGGTGATTTAGGACTATTTGAACAGGAATTTTAGAACTGAACTATTTGAAGAGATATTTTAGAATACAACTATATGAACAGTACGTTTTAGAACACGACTTTTTTTTTAACAGATGCCGGTAAACAAAACTGTTTGAACAAAACTTTTTTAACAAACTGTTCGAACAGACGCTTTTGACAGCCGGAAGAGACTAAAAGAGTTAAGAGTTGGAAAAACGACTCCTGGAAGATTAATTAATCGAGACAAACAGATTAAGTTCCACCTTGAGAATCCGTTCCGGAGTGTTAAGGACGGAAGCTGATTAGTTAACTATGATTAGCCCAAAGTGCAATTATCTTTATGCAGAGTAGGTAATTGCAGTTAATTAGATAACTGTGGAGGAGGTGGTATTAAAGTGGGACAAAAGAGCTGAAGGTTTCTTTGCAGAAGCTCTTTTTACTAATCTTGGCTCCAGGCAGGTTATAACTCGTTTTATCTGGGTTCAAAACAAGATTAAAAAAGGCCCTGTAAATTTGTTGAAAAAGGCTCTGTACATTTATTGAAAAGCAGAGAAGGCCCAGCAAGCTATTTTGAAGCACTATTTTTGATTCAATAACCTATCGTTTAGTGTTTCTTAAACACGAATCTAAACCTTTTCCTCTCCCATTTTCAACTTCCAACTCTCAAATTTTTCAACTCTTGAAAAAAAAGTGAAATTTTCAGTGGAAAAATGACAACTTTTCAAAATCCTCGTTTCTAGTAAAAACAAAATATGAAAGAAAGAACCCAAATACTATTCAAAAATTTCAAATTCGAAAACTATTTCTTGTAAATTCGAAATTGCAGTTTGATCCATTTATTTAATTGAAAAAAAAAAAAACTTTTTAATTAAACAGAACAAGTGTGAAACAAAAGTAGTTTTTGAAAATTGGGATATAAACTCCAGTTTTCAGCGTGATTAGTTTAAGATTAATTGTCGTTAAAACTAATTATAAAATGATAAAATTTATTGATAACAAGTAAATTCCTTGTAAATACAATAATTTGAAAGGTGTCAGTCTCCTTACCTTCCGGAAGCTTTTTTTCGAAATTTTAAAAAATTATTAAACGAACTTTAAAAGTTTTGAATCTTCGCACTTTTAGCAATGCTTTAAAGTCTATTGTTCGCAAAACCGAGACGCCGATGAAGCGGAGAAGAGGCAGTGTGCTGAAATCTGTTTAAAAAACATTGTTTAAAAAGGTTGAGACAAATGTTAGTACATATGTTGAAAAAGTCCAATTCGGAGCAGTTTTGAAGGTTAAAGAGGAAATTTGAAGAATCAAAACAACAATCTAAGGATGAGGAATCGCTTATTAGGTAAGGACAGAGGAATAATTATGCAAATGAAGCACTTTCCCGCACCTTTATTGTGCGTTTCATACGTGCGAAAAAATTCCAAGTAGAAACTTGGTTTGCAAACAAATTTTCATTTTTTTTTTTGCAATTACCGAACCGACCTTAATTAATTTTTTTTAATTTGAAATTAAATCCGAAGTTGTTAATTTGACTTTAAAATTTTCATTTGACGTAACCAGGTTCAGTAATTATCATGCTTGTCAGTTTATCATTTATCATAAAAAAGTTGACATTCAGTTTACCTTTCTTAACTTTCCTTTCCACCACCACTTTCTCGAAAACCGAAAATAATACCTTATTAATCGTGTTAAAACGTTAGAACGTTCATTATTTTTCAAAATTTGGATTTACTTATTGTTGTTAGAGTTGTTTTTTTAATCAAAATTAGTTTAAGATTTGTGTGATTTTGTGATTGTAAAAATTAAAAGCTTACCGGAAAAGGGGGTCCAAGCCCCATTTATTCTATAGTTTCCAAGGTCAACTGAACACTAGACGAAAAAATACTGTTCCTTGGTAAGCTCAGGTTTACATTTAAAAAACATCTTTCGAGCTAATTTCCAAAATGAGGGATGTGTTACCGGAAAGAATTAAGTAAGGGAGCAAAATGATACTGAATAAGTATTCTTAAAAATAAAGTTAATGTGAGAGCATTTTTGTATTGTACCCGAATAGGTCTCATAGTGCACCTATGATAGTAGTAGGGTGTGTGGTACACTCGTACACGCTTGGACAAGTCTACGACACCCTCCCAAGACCCTCTTCTAAGAGTTACCTCACGTTTCTCACAACTTACCCTAATTTAACAAACGTTTAGATATTTTTACATATACATTTGATATATTTTAGATAAAAGATGGTTGGTTTTGAATTTTGCAAAAAAAAAATCAACCACTTGAATGACTTCATCGCACTGAAGCGATTAGAATTTTTGAAATTAAACTCAAGACCACTTAAAATTTGTTAACAAAATTTAAGTATGTAATGTATCGTTTATTTGACATTAGGCATAAGCCATAATCAACAGGAATTGCAGGTTTCACATGTGTTACAATTTTTTTTTAAGATATTAGTAGTAATTGTTTTTGTCACAAAAATTATTTGGCATAGTTCTTATTAGTTTTAGTTTAGTTGTTAGGTAGGCGGTGCTTGCTTGTAGTATAAATGGGTGGTTGGGTCATATGAAATTAAAATGTTTTAAAATTAATGGATGAAAAGTAATCAGTAATTTTAAAGTTAAAGTTACAAAATTTAAGTAGAAGTTATCTTTGACTCATTGGATAATGTTTAATACATTCAATGTCAAAATCTTTGAACAAATGCTTAAAAAAAAAGTTGAACGAAATGATTATTTGAAATGATCACTTACAAAAGTAAATTTTAAAAATGATTCTACAATTGCCTGTAAACTTTTTGAAAGAAATTCCTGTTCGCGCAACACGAGATTAATGCCCGGTTCCACCAACGTTGGTTAAGTTTGCCCTTATCGCCGATTTAAGTAATCGGAGATTAATTTCTTCATCGACGATTAAGTTTGTTGCGTTGCGCCAATCTCGGTTAGTAGAAACTAATCTCCGGTTAGTTAATCGCCGAGAGATAACTTTGAAGCGGATGTCCTGATTGGCTTATTTCGAAAATCAAGGCGGAGCTTGATTTGGCGCCTGTTTTCTTATTGATTTTCAAAGGCTGTTGTTAACACAAACGAGCGTATTTTATTTTCCAATAAGTTAGTCAATACACATTTGTTTGAAAATCAATTATTAGATTAGTAGTAGTTGTAATTGGTTTTGTGTACTACAAGTTTAATTTAATACACGTAATTCGTGTTAATTACAAAATACAACTTCAATGACACGTGAAAGTATGCTAAACCAACATTAATTAATTAATTATAAACTGTATGCGAATTTCATTACCATTTCATTTAGAAATACATGGTCCACTTAAACCAACCTCTCTCCAATTGTCTCTTCGATCCAATCAATGAAGTGTGAGGTTCGAGCATAAATGCCTGGGTATCCTTCAAGGCCACATCCACGTCCCCAGGAGACTAAAAACACACCATTTTCATCAAATAAAATAAAATTGTTTATAATAAAAACGGAGCGTGCGTGACTAGGGCGGGAAAGAATGTGGGTGGGGTGGTTTTACAATTACTCATTTTTTGTGCACTATTTGCTATTCCTAGACTTGAGCATCAATTTGTTTTATTTCGATTTTTTTTTTGAAAAATTAAATGGGCAGCACAAGTGTGCTAGGCAATTAAAAAGCAGAATTTTGAAGCATTAATTTAATAAAGTCCAGGATGAATTCTAGATTTGAAAAACAAGCCCATTCTAGGACAGAAGCTAGAATTAAAATCTTCCTCTCCTAGGACGGACTTGTTTGGCTCTGTCAATGAAAAATTACAAACATTTTTTTTTTCATTTACCAATTCCACACTGAACCTGGTTCCCATCGTCATTGGTGCAGAACAAGGGGCCACCAGCGTCTCCTTGGCAACTGTCCTTGCCAACCTTAGATTCAAAACAGGACTTAATGGGTCATATGAAAATGGTAGCAGGTCAATACCGAGAAAACCAAATCCGAGAAAACCAAATCCGAGAAAACCTAAACCGAGAAAACCAAAACCGAGAAAGCCCATGTTATTCTTATGGCCGTTCTCGGTTTTGGTTTACTCGGGTTAGGGTTTCTCGGTTCCCATCGTTCTCGGTTTTGGTTTTCTCGGTATTGACATGGAACCATGAAAATGAGTCTTCGAAATTTCGATTTTTTAAATTTTTTTATTGAAATTTCGAAAAGTTGACTGACGCTTCCGGCGCAGATCATGGAGGCATCGATTCTTCCTGATCCATAGGCACCTTCGCAGGAGATAGGGTCAACGAGTGGAATGGTGACTTTGCGAAGGACGTCAGACAGGGTTCCACCACCCAATTCAGTCATGCCCCATCCCACCGCAACAGAGTCACCTAATGAGTCAAATAGCAACCCCACATTCTACTTTTATGACAACAGCAACCTCAGCATAGACTCTTCCGTTCTACAAGTGCCCTCAGAAGCGTTAGTAATGATTAATGAATGTGAAATCGCATCTTTAAGAAAAACCAAATACTTTGGAAGTTGTGTCAAAGTGACTTCGACATACTTCTTATAAGCCAATCTCATCTCACCATCGGTCTTTTTGTTTCACAATTTGGTTGGATTTGAATGAAGGGGATACACTTTTTTTAAAACACGTTTCAAAAGTAACAAATTGTTCCGCCAAACCACCCTCTAACATTCTACTCCTCTTGGCAGAATGGCCTAGAAGTAGAATGTAGGATTGCATCCTCCATTTTTGAAACACAAGTTTCAAAGTAATACCTTCTTGGCTTCATTCAAATTCAACCTTACACTTGCCCTCAAAAATTTTATATCAAATTGCATTCTTTGACTTGTGAAAAGGTCATTGACCTGTAGAAAAAAGGTCATTGACCTGTAGAAAATGGTCATTGACTTACCAGTTGGGCTGAAGCCTCGTGGTGGGAGGGTGGCGAGCTGAACGAATTCGTTGAGGACGAGGTCCTCCTGTAGTTCGAGGAGGGCGGAGTCGTTGGAGAACTGGTTTGGCCAACCATACCCTGGGTGACGAACCCCGCGGGTAACACGCACACGTACTTCGTTGCCCTCGGAGACACGAATATTATGGTCACCGGCAACGACTCGGTCGAAGGGGAGACAGTGCGCGGCGGTGAGTGCCCATTTGGGGTGGATGAGGGTGGCTCCGCAGTAGTGGGAACCCTTATTGAGCACTGATGGGAACTCGTGGGGGTCCGCCTCGACACCGCCCACGATTCTGTGATCCCTGCTGGCGGGTGGGTCGGCGATTTGCCTTGCTATTAAGTAAAATTACATCATAAGCCAAACAAGCCTGTACTAGGACAGTAGGATTTTAGTTTTTTAAATTCTAAAAAAAACGATATGCTAACAATTTTTTTTTTCAAGTTTTCGACCTTTACTACAACTACTTTGCTTATTCTTGTAAAGCTATCGCGTGACCTATGGTTTATACGAGATTACAAACAAAAAATCCATCGTGTATTAATTGAACTTTAGATAAGCCACGGAAATAGTAAACTTTGGATATAGATAACTTCGGATATATATAACTTTGCTTTAAGACCTGGGATACAGTAATCTTTGGATACAGTAAACTCGGCTATAGTAAACTTTGTAATACAGTAAACCTCAGATATAGAAGACCCTGGATATTGTAACTACGTGTTATAATTAAACTTCTGTACACTTGTACATAACAAAACATCGGATACATCAGGTGTGATTTATAATTTTTTAAGGAAGTGAGTAACGGAGTGGCGCACAGGGGCGCTCATTTGCTAATAAAAATTTAATGTATTTAGGACTGGCAAAAGGAGCCCGTCCTTAAGCGGGAGACCGCGACATTCAAAAAAACACGCATCATCCTGAATGACCTTGTTTGGTTTGAAAAATGTTAAATCCAAAAATGCTTACCAGCAATGCAAGCGGCAAAGGACAAGAGAAAAGCGATGGATCCCTTCATGCTTACCAAACTCGAATTTGCTAGTTCGTAGTTAGTGCTCGTTTAAATAAATTTTGATTTAACTTAATCTGAGAGAATTTTATATTTGTTTTCTCAATTGAGGTTTGATTAAACTAGTTTAAGCTAGAGAATGATCAAATTTTGTGATTTTAGAATGAAAATGAATTTTTATCAAATGCGTCGAAGTTAATTGGATTTTCCAAAACGTGAAGTTCATAATCTCTGTCTCGTGAATAGACATCCACATAATGAAGCAATGGCAAATTCATAGGTATAATAATAGTCGACGTGCATTACATCATGTTTGGTGTATAATGGTGTACATCACGAATAAGGATTCGGGTTAAATTTTCTTATACCGTAATTATTCAGAAAATTATGAAGTTTTTTTTAGATGCATTTTATCGTTCTGAACGTATTGGTCCGCCTTAAAAAAAAACAATTCTTAGAAAATTTTGAATTTTTTTCTTTAATAAGTTTTATGAATCTTGAATTAACTTTCAATTATGTTTTAATTGGCTTTATGTATAAAGTTTTATGGAATCACGATGATTTCGGTTCATTCAAACCATAGCAAAAACCAAAACAGTCCGATTGGTCGGTGGTGATTCGAATCAAGGGTAAGGGTCGGGGTTACATGGGTCGTTGAAACCATCACAACTTTGTCGTTTCGTAAATAATAATCCATAACCTGAAAAATTCTATATCTTTCGATTTGGGGTTAATTTAAGTGGGAAGGGTCGGGGTCACCTAGGTTGTTGAAAACATCCTAAATTTACGCTTCAAGCAAAACTAGCAAAAACCAGACAAATTGGATTTTTTGGATTTGGGGGTTGTCAGAATGAGGTTCAGGGGTCAACCACCATCTTCTAGCCAACCCCCATGACCCCTACTACCTATAGCTGAAACCAGAATTG
>VYYI01004258.1:0-10704 GCA_021029175.1 Bilobella aurantiaca
TCAAGAATATTTTGTTAAATATTTTGAATATTTTTTTTCACCAAATATTTTTTTAAAATATAAAAATATTTTATATTTTATAAAACATTTTTAGCATGTCTGCTAATAAACAAAACATTGTTATTTGTAATAATCAAGTATTTACAGCTCAAATCTAAGCTTTTATTATTATAATAAATTATATTAAATTGGAGTGTGCATAAAATTAATATAAGAATGTCATATTGAAGAGGAGAAGAACCAGATAACACACCGCTCTCATCAACCTCGGCGCATACACGTAAAGGAAAGGGTGACTCTTGAAATATGGTTTCAATACTTCTGTAGCCTGTACGAAACAACAGCTTGAGACCTTGTACAGCAACAAATAAGCAACCCAAT
Source organism: Bilobella aurantiaca (assembly GCA_021029175.1). Classification (NCBI taxonomy): domain Eukaryota; kingdom Metazoa; phylum Arthropoda; class Collembola; order Poduromorpha; family Neanuridae; genus Bilobella; species Bilobella aurantiaca. The sequence continues at coordinate 382 of VYYI01004258.1, forward strand.
ACAGAACGTGGATAAAGTGATAACAGATCCGCAACAAAAAGAATCCAAAATAGCATATAACTGTGGGAAATTGCCTCTGACCTTGAGTATTCCCGTATCTCCGTGATTAGGCATATTCAGACAGAAGATACAGAAATTTCCCGATAGGTTTCCAAACAGTGTTTGTCAGAATTGAGAAGACTGTCCTCATTTGCATAGCTGACACTATCTATGCTAATGAGTAATTCTCCCTACCACAACCCTACCCTCTTCTTTCATATTGACCATCCGCTTTGCGGGAATGTCAAATAACGCTCCTTTTTTACAATTAAATGTTCCAAAATGGTCAACTTTGTAATTAATAATCCATACGAGTCGTAAAAGCATATACAAATAGGGTCCTTAAGGGGTCTATAAACAAAAAGTCAAACAGAACTTATAATTTGTGTACTATCCGATAATGGCTAAAAGTGCGCCATGTTCCAGACTAGCGATTGCGATGACTATCGTTAATCCAGTTCAAATGCCCGTGCCGGGCGCTAGGAAATTGAGAACCCATCCATTTTTTGAAAACTGATTTTTGTAACAAAAGGCGAACTTTTGATTCGTATAAAACATCAACATATGTAACAAACTCTAACTTAAAACGCTTTAGCTTGATTTGCTTGATGATTTGTTGATAAAGTGAACTGAACGGTATGAAAGTAATAAGCAATTGAAGAATACTGCAACAAAAGGCGATGTAAATTACGAATAGAACTGAATTGATCACGTTTGCCAGTGACTTTGGTTTAACTTTGTTGGTTTCTGATAAAATTAACCCACTTAATTTGAACGCGTATGATACGTTTGACATACTTGGTTTTCGATCTATTTTTTTTTCTTTTTTTTTGCACTACTGTCCATAGAGCAGCTTTATTCATTTTAGTGTTAAAGAGTCGCTTTATAATAGTGAGTTTGCATGCATTAAAATTATGTATAGTTTTTAAATTAGTATATAATAGAGAATTATAGAGAATAGAGTTCTACATATTTGTTATAATCTAATCGAATTTGTATAACAATTGTTCTTAATGAACATGATGTTTTTTTACTATTATGGATTTTTTATTTTTTAATTGCATTAGAAAATATATCTGGTTTTGGATTCGTAATGTTAACATAAGGATTCACTACAAACTTTTGTTTTCTTTTGTGCCAAGTGCAGACAATAAAATTTAAAAAAGAATACAATAATAAATACCCATATCACGGCACTGACCGCTTCTATAGTAATAATTATGATTGATTGTCCATGCCTCCATGTTCTGCGCTTGGAATTTGAGAGTGTTTTGCTCCCTTGATGGAATCAATAAGTCAATCAAGCAATTAGTAATGTGGTCCGGTAATTGCACCTCGGATGTAGACGGCTTTAACAAACGGGGAACATAAAAATTTTGAGACGATTTATTTCCGGTTGCATTTTGCGGGGAACATTGTGAGAGTCCCCAGAAAAAAGTGAGAATTACGATTGCGGTGGAATTTTTTAACTGGTGTAATTTACATTGATTAATTTTTCCTATTTAGAAAAGTTCTCTTTTCTAACTAATATTTCTGACTCTTCGGCCTAAAACTAAGGTTAAATTCTCGTTAGAGTATCGGTAATAAATTTTGACAAAGTAGTCGCTAGTCAAAAGCACACCTCAACAAAATTCGCTTAAAAAATAAAAATGAGCATTTTATGCTACACATCAATTTAATTGGAGAAATATTATGGAAAGTCACTCGTACTTCGGAGACTTTGACTTTTGAAGGTAGCTGACACAGTTTTCGGCGCACATTTTGAATGATTATTCTGAGCGTAGTTAATAGCTCAAGTTGCTGAGGTACTAATAAGTAAACGTCAGGTTGCAGAATCTATTATTTACTCACATCTTTTGAATAAGGCCTCATAGTTATACGTAAGATATCAAAATTACCTCCTCCTGCGGCAGGAAAATGATTTTATTCTTAATTTAATAACAAAGCACTACTGCACTTCACGCTGCAAATTTCTCTCTCACTATCAGAAACTTTATAATAAAGATATTTCTATATGTTCATAGAAACTATAACTAGAAATAATAATAGGTATCTATAACCTATAATAAGATGTTTCTATAGATATAAAAATAAAGTTTCTAACCAAAACCAGATATAGTTCACATTTTTATTTATTCTTTTTATGGTCTTTGACATTTGCAAATAGGCCTGGTCAATGTTTGCGTGTTCTAGACAGTGGGGGAGGGTGGTTTCGGCCTGTTTAGTTGACTGGGAAGTTCTGAGGTCTGAAGCTAGTGGACTTTCTGCTGGGCAATATGCTGTTGACCACCGAGGAGTCTTTAGCTTAGGCAAAGACTGAGCACCGCCTTAGGCATACCGACCCATGTTCAGCCTCCAGGGCCGCAATTTTCCAGGCCTCCACTCTCCACTGCCACACCACCACTTTTTTCTGTGCTGACTGTGCTGGTGCGGGGATTAGATTTCGGCACCTACCCAAGTTAGGACAAGGGTCCTAACCCCCCGGACTACGGGCCTTGGGTTGTTGCATACCTTAATAAAATTACCATATTTTTTAATGATCAAACTTGAAGTAACTACTTTTGTTAGAAATTTGAAATAATTTATAAATTTAGACATAATAATAATGAAATTTCGATTTTACACTCTCCAGGCCTTTTAATATTTCTCCCACAACCGTATAACTTTAGGCATTTTGAGAAAATCAAAAGCTATTGTTTTGTAGAGAAAAGATTTTAAGTCAATAATCATTCGTATAAGCCTAACCGCTCGCTAATCTTGTATACAATTAGACTCAAAAATATGTAGATGATCTCGAGGGTCAAAGGTCAAGGTCAAGGAATATCATTCTATGACAACATAAAAATGACCATTACTAAAGTTGTTTTTCGTATGAAGAGGAGCAACATTTGTATAGGATACTCTTCACTGTGACCCGCCAATGACCTCCAAAATGACCTCTTGGTCTCGATGATCGTAGAGTTCCCCATCATCATAAAATGACCAACTTGTGCGTCAAGGTCAAGGTCAAAGTATATCATTTTATGAAAACTTGAGAAATGACCTATATAAAAGTTGTTCCTTTTCTAAAGGGAAACAACATTTGTAGAGGATACTTTTCTCTGTGGCCCCCCAATAACCCCAAATTGAGCCTTTGTCCTCAAAATGAGCTTAATTTTGCTTTAGATAAAAAGTTATGATGTTGTAAATGATTCCCAGCGACTCCCTTTACACCATAATGACATTCTGACCTCCAATTTACAAAGTCAAATATTATTTTCGCATGAAACAGAAGTTATTGTTTTCCATGATCCTGACGGCCCCTTCACTCTGAAATTACCCATTGAGCTCCAAATCAACAAAAACTGATCCTTTTATACGTAAAATTCTGTTATTCGTTTCTCACTAAAAATGCTACTAAACTCGATGGCAAAAGAGCCACGACGTTGATTGGAATCACAGGTTGGACAGAAAGCATAAAATTGGAACAGTAAATTTATGAGCATTTAATATAGGGTTCGACAAAAATGAAACAGTGTAGAAGTCCAAGACGAGGGTCAGTTTTTTCCAAAGTGACAATTGTCAATTCGTGACAACGTATGATGCATTTGTGGATTCTTTAGGTATTAAGGTACAAAGTTCTATATCCAGTAACTTCACGTTGTTTTCAAACTTTTATTTTTGTAGCTTAGCAAAACAGAGTTCGACAAAGAACTGAAGGTCCGTTTACAGCTCCTAATTAATTGGGAGTAATGTTGCTTTTGGCTTGTGAAATTAGCACCAAGAACACGATTTTGATCGTAAAATTTTTTATTTCTGAAAAAAGTTTCCCAATTAATTTGCTAATTAATTTTGAAATAACTCACTGATTACGGCAACCGGTTTTGGGTAGTAGCAAATTGCTAATATTGATTCTCATAACTAATACTTTTACTCCTCAATTACTTAATTATTAGAAAGTAGCCAATCAAGCCCGTCCTGAGTCGGGAGCCTTTGAGATGCAGGAAATCAAAATTTCCACCACATTTTTGTCGACTACAAAAGGATTCAAACAATTTTCAAACAGTCGTCAACATTAAAGAACTATAAACTGAGTAATTTTGCAAAGATGAAAGTTTTCTAGTGCAATCATGCTTTAAAAAGTTTTGAATTCACGCGGATAGCTCGGATTTGTTACACACGTACCACTCATTAGCCACTCATTGGCTAACCTGCAAGGTCAGGCATAAAAACGGGATTTAATAAAAAGGAGAATATTTTAGACCCTCCTAAGCACTACCAGTTGACACCAACTTAGGTGCAACTCAAGAGGGTAGGTTTTATGACGTTTAAAGGTCTTCAACGTTTTAGACATTTTGAAGGTCTAAAAATTTATGCCACTCTAGCCATACGATTGCTATATTTTGACTACCCATAACGATTACAATGGTAAAATAAAATTCTCAAACGCAGTTGCGTAGTACATATTAGCAGATTAGTATGGTATGAAACATTTTAATTCTTTAATTCTATTTTGATTTTGCAAAACACATTTTTGGCAAAAGCCGTTGCGGAATTGAATTTTGTAATTGCATTCTAAATTTGGAAATTGTGCCTGTTTTGCTGTTAAGTTTATTACATTCAGTTTTTGGAATATACACCTATAAGTAACTTTTTTTACTGTTAAAATTTATCTTCAGCATATCATTTTTGCGTTTGAGTTTTACAAATTTACCAATACATTGTATACTCTTCAATTTCATTTTAATGCTTGTTATTTTCCAAATCGGGGATTTTTATTAATTGTAACACAAGCACGCACTGGCACGAAATTCTTAAAAAGAAGTATATTCCTTCCTACGTTCTCTGGAACAAGATTCCACATTTGTTTTTCATATGTGCGCTAAAACGCAAAACTCACTTCAAGAAAGGTGTGAGAATTTGCAACATTTTTATCACATTGTTTTCAGTTGTACCATGTTATCGGCAATATCTTATCTGACGAGGCGTTAATGAAATTGCGTTTCTACGCAATATGAGGCTTCGTAATTGGAAGAGGTATAAATATGACAATTGCTTCTTTTCATTTCAGTTTCAGATGAAATACTTTTCTAGACATGGAGAATGAAATTGTAATTGCCGGAATTTCTGGAAGATTTCCAGAAGCTTCAAACGTCGACGAGTTTTGGGAAAATTTGAAAAATGGCGTGGACATGGTAACAGTCAATAGTCGACGAATGGCCTCCGGGTAAGTGTCTCCTGAATTTTGTTTTGTATCCTAAAATTATTTCTAAACTAAACAGCCCTACGCTAAAACTGGAGTATTTATATTTGAGCTTTGTCTTAGAGAAGGGCGCAGATGGAGAAGTTTGAGACATTCTCAGAATCCTAGACTTACACGAAACTTTCAAACAAAGCAAAAACTGAACCAAAACCTAACTTTATCACATTACTACTAATAGGGGTTACTAATGTGCACCCCGGGTATAGTGACATGATATAGCAAAAAACCGTTTATGATGAACCGTATTCTTGTGCAAATAGGAAACTTATATGAGTATTTCGTTAAAAATGTACACCGTCTAGAGTCAACTCCGGGTATACTAAACACAATAAGTCTCCACCCTCCACTCTTCCACTTCTCTACTCCACCCTTCAATAAACACACTTCAGGATCACTATACGGGAGGTGGATTGTATAAAGGTGTCGATATTTATCTGTTTTACACCCAAAAATTATAAGGTATAACGCCTAATACTGTTTCCATATTTTTTTTTTAAATCAACCAGGGTTTTGCTTTACTCATGCAACCTAATAGAAATTAACGATGAAGGCATTTCGATTCTTAAAAATCCAGCTTTAGTTAAATAATATAATCGAGTAGAAATGAACATAAAAGGCGTTTTGAGTTTACAAAATTTGGAGTTGAAATTACTGTAGTCTGCAAAAAACTTGTTGTAAATCAAAAAAAATCGTAAAAAATGTAATTTACTTTTAGGAACGCATTTAGGGTTCATCTTGCAAAACTGCACATTTGGGAGAACCTAGTTCTTTGTTACCCCAAGTTACCCAAACAATTTTTGGGACGCCTTTTCCCCTAACCTAAACTATAATTCTTTGCCTTTTAAATAAAACTGTCAGATGTTTCTGTTTGAATTTGTCTACAACCTAAACAATAAATATATAAACAATATAAATTAGCTTCCACTACGTTATGTGATCGCACGTGTGTCTTTAAGTCCATTCAAGTACCGCAATTATCTCAGGAACTACTCGACCAATCTTGAATCTGTTTTCAAATATGAGTTCCTTGATATCAGGCTCACTTCAAGTATATTTTGACCCCAAGTGACCCCTTGGGGAATCTCAAAGGTTTGCTACTTCAGTGTCACAAATGTAATTTTTTGACAACATTCAATAAGTTCATCACAATTGCTGTATCTCTCATGCAGGGAAACAACACTCATAAGCTGTTCGTAGCCATATTCTTAATAGAAGTTTTAATAAATATTTAGAAATAATTCTTATAGTTCTAATAATTTTAAGCAACATTTATATATGTGTTTTTCTCTGTGGCACACAGGTGACAGTTAAAGAACCCTTTCATGTCAAAATGACCTTTTGAAGACATAATTAAATTTTAAACTCAAATAACACATTGGAAGAAACGAATAGTTAAGATCCACCTTAGATATACCATTCACTTCAAAAATTCTGTTTTAACAACGTAATCTGTGATGTCTTGTGTCTAAATTTGCTACTTTCGTTACTCGAGTTTACCTTTTATTTTGTTTGAAAATGCAACAGGTTTTGCCGGCCTACCTCCTCGCAGGGGCACTTTAAAGAACCCTTTGGATGAATTTGACGCAGATGTATTCAGTATTCATCGCAAACAGGCAGACAGACTAGACCCAGGGTTGCGACAACTGCTCGAGGTCACGTGGGAGGCAGTCTTCGATAGTGGTAAAGTTATTAGTTATTATAAGTTGCTAATTTATCTGAGGCAAATCAGTATTGCATTATACATTCTTTTCCTCCCAAATGAAAAAAAATTAAACAAATAGGATGCGAAAAGTTTAGCTTAAATGCTTGGGCTGGTGATGAAAATTCTGAAACCCTGTCTACGCACTCACAATTATAGGCATCCGTTTGTTTTAATGAAAAAAATACTTTACATTAAAAGTAATCGTTTTTTTTTGTGCCGACCTAAGTAAAATTTATTAGAAACATATTTGACAAATTTAATAGCAAGAAAAGGAGCCTTTCCTAGCACGAGAGGAGCGAAACCAAAATCCTCTTGTCCTAGGAAGACCCGTTAGGCTTTTCAAATAATGGAAATGGAAAATCTTTGTAAAAGTTTTTGTGTTAGTTAATGTTCCCTACGACGACGAATACTTTACCTTGTACATCCGTCATGCATAGTACTTTTTATACGTTTATTTAGGTATAAACCCACTTGAACTACGCTCTCATTCTATTGGTGTTTATGTTGGAAATTCGGCGTACGAAAGTATGGACGCCGCTCGATCGACTTTGGACCACGTGACGAGCTACGATGCTATTGGTTCTGGAGGGTCAATTTTTGCCAACCGCTTGTCATTTGCCTTTGATTTTCGTGGACCGAGTTTTACACTTGATTCTTACTGCTCGTCATCACTGTTAGCTCTTCATTTGGCTACCAAAGCGATCTTGCACGGGGAGTGTGAAGGGGCAATTGTAGCTGGGGTTAACATCCATGTTAACCCTTTGGCATGCGTATCCATGAACATGCTCGGACCCATTTCCCCGGATGGGAAATGCAAAGTATTTGACGCTACCGGTAAGAACATTTAACTAACATCATTCACAACTAATTTATTTATAAGAGAAATCGTACATGAGTCCTTATCCCTACCACATCCCTACCCTCTCCTTTTATGTTGACCATCCACTCTGCGGGAATGTCAAATAACGCTCCTCTATTTTTTTTAAAGTGTAAAAAATTAAATACAACTTCACGGGATACAGTGTCATGGGTTGCAAATTCGGGGTCAGAATTTCACTTATTAGCAAGTAGAAATCGTGTGTCGAGTCCGTTCAGGCGTAGTTTGCTTCTTTGTAAAAATGGGATTCACACAATGCACTTGAATTGAACAGGTGACGGCTACGCACAAAGCGAAGCTGTTGCAGCATTGTACATAACCAAAAGACCGTTGGCCAAACGGTGCTATGCCACGGTGCTCAATACCGCTACCAACACAGACGGACACAAGGAAAACGGCCTCGTGTATCCATCAGGTGATATGCAAACACTACTCATGCGCAAAACATATGCAGAAGCAGGAATACGCCCCGAAGACGTTTACTACGTTGAAGCTCACGGAACTGGTACTGCTGCAGGAGACGTTCAGGAGCTCCTAGCCATCACCTCTGTATTTTGTGAAAATCGACCAATGACAGAAACCCCACTTCTCATTGGCTCCACCAAAAGCAACATGGGCCACGCAGAGGCAGCCTCTGGCCTCTGCAGCATCATCAAGGTGCTTTTGTCGATACAGCATGGACAAATTCCAGCCAATCTCCACTACACCACACCCAATCCCCAAGCGCCTGCACTTCTTAACGGACGCTTAAAAGTTAATTTTTGAATATCATAAAGACAAGATTTTTTAAACGAGACAAGATAAGTTTCAAATTTTGTTGAACAAGGTGGTGGATCGCCTCCAAGACATCACTGGCGACCTTTTTGGCGTCTGCGCCACCGGAGTGGGTGGAGCCAACGTCCATGTCATTCTCAGAGGCCAAGGACCTGTTGCGCAAAAAACCTTAGAATTAGAAAATTTACCACTGCTACTTCCGATATCAGCCAGAACTTACGAAGGAATTGAATGGTGTTTGAAAAAAGTGTGCATTCGTAAATCATTAGTTTTTAATTTTAGAACTATTTAGACTTTTTGGAAATGATTCTTAAATTAATATTTTCCAGGTTGAGGAAGGGCTCGACCTAGAGGCAGTCCAGCTCTTGACAAAAATCAACGAGCTTCCTATTACTCACCACATTTTTAGAAGCTATGCTCTATTCAATGCTGATGAGAAAACGTCGGTTGTTTGCGTAAGAGTTTTTTTTTTTAATTTCAATGAATTACCTTTTAAATTATTTGAAAATTCACTTTGTTAAAAAAAATTTAACTTCGTTCTTTAATACGCTTTAGGAAAAAATGGAAGCCAGCAGACCTCTGTGGGTGATAATCCCTGGAATGGGAACCCAGTGGGCTGGAATGGGCCGTGACATTATGCAAATTGATCCGATACGAAGGTCACTCGAAGTTTCTGCATCCATTTTGAAGCCCTTTAACCTTAACCTCATTGATCTGGTTACCAATCAGGACGAAGAAGGGATGAGGCCCTTTGCTCCGGTTGCCTTAGCGGCAGTTGGGGTTAGCTGAACCATAGCTTTTTTAAATTCCTGATCTTTTTTATGCAAATACTTTTTTGAAATTAGTAATCATTAAGTATTCTCACAACTTTCTAGATTGCCCTTGTTGATTTTCTAAAATCGTTGGGATTGGTTCCAGAGGGCTACATTGGACATTCCACTGGAGATCTTATTTGTGGGTACTTTGATGGGTGCTGGACACAGAAAGAGGTCCTTCTAGGTCAGTACTACAAGGCATCACTACTAAACGAATTGAAGGGCGACTGCGGGATGGCAGCTGTTGGGTTGACATGGGATGAGGCCATGTCACAGTGTTCCGAAGGGATATATCCTGCCTGTCACAACGCCGAGGACAACGTAACCCTGTCCGGTCGCGAGCTTGATTTGGTCAAATTCATCCATGTACTCAAATCTCGCGGTGTTTTTGCCAAAATGGTGGACTCTGGCGGTGTGGCCTATCATAGCCCATATATCAGCCATCTAGCGAACCGCCTGGAACCATTTATAGCGTAAAGCCGAAATTTTTAAATGCTATTACACAGTGCGCCTCAAAGCGTTTTACAACAAACCAGAGAATATATATGTCATCTTTATATTAAAATATTCTAAAACTAGAAAGATCTTGAAGGGACCTAGGGTCAAGTCTCCCAGGTGGATTTCCACAGCGATTACTGAGGGCCCCCTGGATACAACGGACAATTGTGTCACACACGAATACTTTCTCCACCAATTTGTGTCGCCGGTTCGATTCCACCCAGCAATGAAATACATTCCGTCTAATGCTGTAGTCCTCGAATTGGGAAGCCACTCCCTTTTTCAAAATATTTTGAAAAAATCGCTTCCCACGAGCGTTACACTGATTTCTACAATGCAGCGTAACGCTGCTGACAACGTTCGGCGACTCTTCAGC
>VYYI01004259.1:0-10702 GCA_021029175.1 Bilobella aurantiaca
AGACGGGGTGCGTATATGGAAAATAGTGTCATAAATTATTTTTGTTTCCCAGGTGAAAGTGGCCAATAAACTGTGTCGTTTGTGAAACCTCTAAACGTGTCTCTTGCTGCTCCGCGATCTGGACCTCTCCGCCGCATCGGTACCTTTCTGTTTGCTCTCTGGGACTTGTTGTAAACCACCTGTGGAGGTGTGTAACTTTGTATCGTCTTGATTTATTGTACCTTGTTTTGAATTGACTTGACTTTGGCTTCCAGAAGAAGAAGAAGAAGTATAGAAGTGTGACACGAGGAAGGATCATCCTCTTCTGCGAAGGCTTCCCCGGGATCACCCCAAAGGTCCTTGCCTATGGTTCCCGTCTCATTATTTCTCTGCTTGCCATGCTACGGATTTCTCGCTAAATTTTTTCCTCTGCCTGTGTGTGCCTGAGAGCTTTATTGCCGTGTGGGATGTGAAGGTGTTGGGTCCTCGAGTGAGATTGTGATGTCACATTGTACAGACGGGCGTGTAGGGGGTTAGGTCCTTCTGCATGGTACCTTTTGTTCCATGGGGACCACCTATCGGTCCTCAGGGTGGCTTAGTTATTTTCCAATAGGGAGATGGTAACCCTGTGTTCGTAAATCAGTTGACTTTATTATTATTATGGATTCTAGATCCTATATACCTGTGCCCAAGAAATCGACCAAATCATAAAATTCCCAGCCCAGCAGTCCGTCACTCTTGCCCTCTCTCCACACGCTCACTATACACTACTACTTTTTGTCTAATTTGTCATGTACGATTATTTATGATTGATACATGTCAAGGCGTGAGGGAGAGTAGCAGTAGCAGAGTAGTGGAATTATAAAGTAGTGTGCGTGGGATGTGTGTTGTTCTCCTGTCTTCCATCCGGAGGTATGAGGTTTCAGTTTGAGCCATAGATCTTTTCTCCTTCGGCCCACCAAAGAGTCCAGGGAGAGTAATAATAAAATGCCTGTGTGAACCATTAGGCTCACGATTACCGGATAGCCTTTGAGGAGTTTTGAATGTAGATGTGGTGGTATACGGTGGAGGTTGTTGAGCATTTGTCATTTACTTATGTTATATGTGAGGAGATAAGACAATTTGTCCCTTTCGCCGTCTCTCTCTCTCTCTCCCACTCGTGCTGTCTGAGTTTTTGCTGTCTGTATGCATGCGTCTCTTTGCTATTCTGGCCTCTCCATATGAAGACTACAACAACGACCACTTTGTCTCCTATGAAATGTGACGATGTAATTTTGGGCCCATAAGAGAGTCTCGGGGTGGAAGGGAGGGGAGTATGTTATATTTCAATTTAAATTTTTAAACAATGTATTATTAACTTGCCACTGCCATAGCACGTGCATGTACTTTGCTCAATGGGCATTAATGTGGCATGTTTGTTGAGAGTGCAGCTGTGCTAATGTATTCATGAGGTCGTTTCTTCCCCAGCCCGCCTCTCCACGCACATTGACAATTTTTATTTTATTCCTAGCTATTACGAGGGGTATCTGTACTTAAGCTTCTTATAACTTTGCGTCATATGGAGTATGATAGAAAGGGTGAGAGAGGCGGGCGGGTGAAGGAGCGGATGGATGGATGGATGGATGGATGGATGAAGGAGTGGAGAGAGTGAGTTTTTAAAATTTTTCTGGCTTTTAAAAACATGATTTCACCCCCGTCTCCTCTTCTCCTCTCCGTCTTCTCCTTCATCTTTCCCTGTGTTTCCATAGCGCTCTCAACTTGCTCCCTCATCATTGACAAAAGTCACGGTAATTTTGTAAATGCATGGTTAATGGGGATTTCAAGCCGTATATATTTTGAGCGGGTGTGCAGGTAATTTAATTGTGAGAGTATGTCTTGAGTCGTGCTTGCCTATAAAAAAGGATGGAGACATAATGGAGTCAATTCACGAGCGAGTGCACAACGCACACCTGCAAAACTTTTTCCAGAGTCTCCGTCTATCTATCTCTCTCTCTCTCTCTCTCATACTACTTCTCCCTCTTCGAGACTTTACAGATGAGAGATGAAGTGAGTCCGTCCTGACCATGTTGTTGTGGGGTTGCTCCGACTGACGATGACGGCGATCTGTGAGTGTGTTTGTGCTTGAGGATATGGTTGAGTGTATGTAAGGGGTGTGTGTGTGCCTGTGTGTGGAGCCTCAAGATTCCCTCGCGCGACCGGAAATCCGACGCGCTTCTCTGATTTCTTCGTTCTTGTTATTACTCTCTCGTCCAATGCTACCACCACCACCATCATCATTATGCTCTGCTTTACATTTTAGTCTCTCCCTCTCATCGTTGTCTTCTTTTACTTGGTCGCCTGCCTCCCTCCCTGTCTTGTTCCTTGTTATTATGATTGCCTACCCATGTTCTTTTGGGTTTGAAGTATATAGAAGAAGAGTACAAGGACTAGGACTATACTATGACCAAGGAGGAGAAGAGGGCTCGTTCAAAAGGAAATCCCAGACCATTTCTGATTCTCATGAATTAATGTTTCAAGATTACGTTCTCTCTCTCTCTCTCTCTCTGTGCTCCCTCTCTTCTTTGTTTTCAGCACATATTCTGTGTGTGTCCCCACCAATGTAAATATTATGCTGGTCCATTTTTTCCGCATTAACCCCCGTCATAGTTGAGAGTGGCTCCAGTTTTTGGCTTCGCCTGGTTGCCTGTTTATGTGGTGTGTTTATATTTGATTGCTCCCCATGTACTTTATGTGTATCAAGTGGAAGTGACGGTTGGCAAGTGTGACAGTTGTCATGTGTGTGTGTGTGTGCGTGTATGTGTTTGGAGTTGATGTTGCCTTCTGGGTGGATACTGGCAAGTGTTAGGGTGTGTATATTGCTTTGTATGATTGTGTGTGAATGTGCCGGTGTGTGGCTTGTTGATAATGTGTGTGAATGCGCCAGTGTGGCCTGTTGACAGTGTGTGTGTGCATGCGTATGTGAATGTATGATCGTGAACGTATGTGTGTGCATCTGTGTGAGTGCAGCGGTGTGGCTTGTTGACAGTATGTTTACATGTATACACACGCGTACCCCAGCCTCATTCACATTGTACGTACGTATACCTGAACAGTTGTGGAGTCATGTCAGCATTTTGGAGGGAAGCGTGTGCCACGAGTTTGCTCAGCCGGAATTGGCCATACTTTGGCAGATTAAGTTGATTGTTTGGATGTAAAAAAAACAAGTGGGAATGCATGATTATGATTGAGCCGAGTTGAAGTCCTGATAGGATAAGTATATGTATACTCACACACTGTGTACATAAAGTAACACATAATCCATACATTATTGGCGGCAGCCACGCTCACACACTTGGCTCTCGCATTGCAATGGTCTATGAACCATGCGGGGTGCAAGGATGATTTTTGCGCTAGTTTTCACTCACTGTATGGCCCTCTCTGACTCATGACTGATGTTTGTGTGTGTGTGTGTGTGTGTGTGTGTGTGCACATGCATATGTGTGTCATATGCATGTGTGTGTATAGCTCCATGGATTAGCTCGGATAACGGCTGCTCCTAGTAGGTCTGTATGTAGATTTGTGTATGTGTATGTGTGTGTATATGTTTGAGTGTGCACTAGAGATATGGGGGGACGGTGCCAGATGGGACAGATGGTTTATAAGAGGAGGTCGTCGTGTGTAACATCTGCGCGTCTCTTTTTTGGATGGTCTCCAGGTGCCTTTTGCTCTCCTCGTCAGGCACCGTACTCACATGTATTTACTCTAGTTATAATATACGTCGTGCGCGCGGGTACTCCTGGTTCTCATCAACAAGTTTGTGTGTGTATATGTACACTACTACCCGAGAGCTTCCTCCTACGGAGGAACCGAGGAGCAAGATGAAGAAGGATGAGCGGAGAGGAAAGAAAAGAAGGAGAAATTAAGAGATTGACAATTGATTTTAGTGCAAGATGTTTCCCTCAAAGTCTTTACTCTATATATTTTCTCCCAAGCTGCTACTGCTGCTGCTGCTGCTGCTGCTTTCCTGCTCACAGTCAAATCTGCTTTTGTATTTGTCCTTACTACCACTGCTTGTGCCCCTTGAGAACCGTCTGTTCTCAAGGCGGCTGCTCCTTATGGTTCCCGTACCCCTGTTTCTGCAATTAATGCCTTCTGGAGAACTTCTCAGGTCGTCCTTGTGACCGACTCCTTGGGATCTTTGACTTCCACTTCCATCCTCTCTCTCTCTCGCTCTCTCTCATTCTAAATGTTTGTCCCAGTTGAGTCTACGTGTAGTAGAAACAGCTGTAATTAGCCCCGTAATAGGTCCGGCAGTGCGGTGCGGATGTGGCCTGGGTAAAGACACACACACACATTCACTCATTCAGACGAACGGATGGAAATTAGGGCTTCACTACATGACTCGACTCGACTTGTCGTGTGTACGTCGCAGTCATCAGATTCATGTCCATGTAAAGACTCACGTGAGCTGACCAAGCCAGTGCGTATGTATGCTCAAGCCTTTCCCACTCTCAGCTCCTCTGACAGGATCAATCATAATGAGCATGAAAGTGGAAAATATGAATGTAGAGTAGTTTGGCTGGTAAGTTGTTGTAATAGCCGTGAGTAGTAGTAGTAGTAGTAGGAGTAGCTGTTGTAGGAGTGTTCTGTTCTGTGCCGTGTGTGTGAGACAATATTGAAGGTTAAATTAAAAAGGGGTAAAAATCCTGATATTTCCCCCCTCAGGTGAGTGTGTGTACATAAGCGTGGCAGCATATCCGGCGGCTGGTTTGCTACTTCTTCAATTTTTGGCCTGCAGCTTCGTTCCTCCTTATTTCTCTCTCAATTCACAATTCACTCCTGTTTCACTCGTGTGCGTTTCTGTATAGCTATCTATGCATGTGTGTATGTGTGTGTGCTTCCATGAGTCCGTATATATGTTGGCGTGTGCATGTGTGTGCATGTCTCTGTCTCGCCCACCTTTTCACATGAAGAAGTGGAAAAAATATATATAAAACTTTTTAATATTAGGCAGGGAAGAAGAAGAAGAAGAAGACGGAGGAGCAGCAGTAGGAGAACTGTATGCACACATACATAGGAATACTCACACACACACACACAGGAGCTATGAAGTATACACCGTCGTGTGGAAAGAAGACGAAAAGGAGCGAACCTTGAGGGTAGAACGGAGGCTGCTGTTCAACGACAGAATATATACATATCTATATTTGTGTGCATTTGTATGTGTATACATGCACATACGCACACACTGTCTCACTCACTCACCCGCACGACTGTGAGTGAATGTGTGTTTCTGTGTGTGTGTGTGTGCGCGCGTATTCTGCCCCAGGAGCTATTTTTTCGGGGATATACCCTGTGAGCAGTGTGTGTGGAATAGCCAGACAGTGAGCAGGACGAAAAGGAAGAGAGCACACGTACAGTAGATACACACACACACACACGTTGAAGCTGAAAGAGAAGGGGGGGTTTTGGAGAGTTCGGCTTCTGCTGCCGCTACTCGCTGCTCCTCTCCGCTCCGTGGTGATCCTGCAGAAGCAACAGGGCCAGCAAAAAATATTGTAGGAGCAGTAGCGTTTTACGAGATGCGGTGGAACGACGTTGCTCGGGCGCTCTGCCTCCACCTTTGGTGGATTCTCGTCCTTCGTGTTCTCTCCGTAAGAAAACTTCAACTCTACTTCCACTACTAGACTACTACACTTCTTCTTCTACTTCTTGAAAAATTTTAGTATCTTGCAAAGTTTATTTTATTATCTTGTTATTTTTACTACCCCTTGGCCAGGCTTTAAGTGATTTTTAACCCTGTAATATTGAAAATTTTATGTTCTGTCTGTCCCAGCCAAGAGTGACGAGAAGAGAGGAGAATCTCTCTGTGTGCGCATATATTTATATATATGTGTGTGTCTGTGTGTCCGTATAAGAAGATCCATGTGGATCCGTGCCTCCGTGTGGGACTCAGCAGCAGCAGCAGCAGTGGTGTGGTGTATCTTCTGCCTTCTTTCTGCGGGACCAGAGAGAGAAAGAGAGAGATTTGTCGTCCCTATGTGTTGGTCTCCCTATAGAGATCGATCTCTCTTGTCCATGGCCAGGACGTGTCACGGATGTCCCGGCGTTAAAAGATTTTTATTATTGTTAACGTGATGTCATCTCTCACATTTTTTTCCCGCCGGGTTGACTCATTTCAACTTTTTCCCAGAGCCGAAAGTATATAGGGAAAGACGACTGACTGACTGAGAGAGACAGGAATTAATTTTTGCCCCATTGCCTCCAGTAGTCCGTTCCCCGTCTGTGTGTGAGTGTGTGTGTGTGTGTTTGAGTGTGTGTATGTGCCGGAATACATGTGTAATTGGGAGCGGCGGCGAGGCTTAATTGGAGGGGGTTGGTGGTGGCAGGTTGCCGCGAGCTGGATAACTTTGACATTAGCGTCGCTGACATGTCTCAACTCTGATAATATAATATGAGTGTTTGTTTCTCTTCTGTTCTGTTCGTATGTTTCCTTCCTCATGCTTGGCGGAGATTTGAAATTCATCCTGCCTGGGAAACAGACTATTTAGGGTTAGACAGATAGAGCTGACGTATTTATTATCAAGTGCCCATTACTATATACTTCTTTCACCATTACGTCATGAGGGGCGGGCGGCTGATTATGAAGTGTGGAGATGCTCCGGGCTAAGATCTTGTTGTTGTTGTTGTTCTTGTTGTTGTGTGGAAAGGATGTAGGAAGGCTTCTGTGTGTCACGGAATAATTTGTAAATTGAGATAAATTCCTCATTTCTCCCCCAGGATTTACGTCTTCTTCTTCACTGTCAATTTAAATTTAACCTTGTTCTAACGGTTAGGGCCAATTTGTTTTACTACCTCAGTCAGTCATATAAGACAGACGGTGAAAGGGTTTCTGTTCCTATTTTATGCGTCCATTCTGTGGGAAGGAAATGTGTGTGTGTGATTTAGTGGTGCTGGATATCCCGGCTCATTTGTCTTTACGGCAGGGTAAAATGGGTATGAAAATCTTGTGGGGTTCGCTTCAAGTTTCTCACCTCCCAGCACACTCTGCCCGACCGTGGCAGATCCTGGCTCTGAAGCCAAATCAATGGAGACTACAATACTACTGAAGTGCAACACATGCAGACACACTCACGCGAGCCCGCAAATTGTTACGCACCCACAGCGGCACGGACTATATGTGTACACACACACACACACACACGACTCACTCCGCTAGTGAATCTCTCACATGCGTGATGATGATCCCCCCTTCAAAGTTGTGCCGCCAAATCGTGTATATGAGTGGAGGACGCGGCGGGATGACGGGATGGGAAAAACTTTTTCTAATTCCTTTAATTAGGGATGACAGTTAATGGGCATGGATGAATGGTAAAGTAAATTGGATTTTTTTTCTCTTTCATTTTTCAGGTTGAAGGCGTAGGAGGTATTTTCGAATTAAAACTAAATACATTCAGCAACCCGTTCGGTGTGGACGATTCCGCAGTGTGTTGTAGCACGAATGCAAGTTCATTATCATCAGTGTTGAGCAGTAGTAGTGGTGCAGACAAAAGTGGTGTTTTTAATAGTAATAGTAATAATAATAATAATAATAATAATAATGGTGGTGGTGGTGGTGATGTGGACCAACAACAGCAGCAGCAGCAGCAGTGTATTTGCTCCAAAATAAGATTTCGAATCTGTGTGAAACATTACCAAGTTAGTGTTGACCCTGAACCCCCGTGTTACATCGGTGAGACGTTCACTAATGAGTCTTACGACGGGAATCTGATACAGCTTGGATCCGTCTTCACATACGACTTCAAATTTCGGTGGCCGGTGAGTTGAGATTTCCCAAGCAAGCAATAGCAATAGCAATAGCACTCCTTACAAGTACACACACATACACTCTCTCACAGGGGTGGATAATGTATATATCCACATTTTATTTCAGGTCATCTCTCTAGGCTACGCCCTATCACGATCCAGTAGTTCAACTTTTTTCTTTCACGTTGGCAGGGGGGCATTCTCCACTTTCTGATTTACCTTGTGATACCCTTTCTCTTTGATAAAACATTGTAGGGGTTATTAATATATTAAATTGTATTATTATTATTATTATTATATGCAGCCCACGGACCCTTTTCCCTCACTCTTGGTCTTCTTCTTCTTCTTCTTCTTCTTCTCCTTGGACTTCTCGGCTTATGCCACCTTTTCCCAAAAGGGTCGATGTCTGTTGTCGGTTCCTCAAAAACCTTACCGTGCATGGATCCCTTTCAATAGCATGTACCTATATGATGAAGGTGTACAGTAGTGTAGTGGTAGTAGCCTCTGTCGTAGGTGTATATAGTAGTAATATTTGGTAGTAAATAGTAAGCACCCGTAGTAGTAAAGGTGGTGGTTGTTGTAGGAGTAGTAGTAGCAGCTTTTAGGTTGTTTGTATGTAACCACTCATTCCTTAAGCCTGCCTTGTTCTCCCGTGTTAAAAGTAGACCTCTTCTTCGTCTTCGTAGTGTGTCTAAAGTAGACGGAAAGGAAGCATGGGAGAATTTCATAAGGTAGCAGGCAGCCTTTGTACATATGCCTAGCCTAGACCTTATAGGTGAGACAGGCTGGGAGAGAGAGAGAGAGAGAAAGAGCATGAACAAAAAAAATATCGTCCATGTATTATGGTAACCGTGGGAAGAGATGGTTTTCTACCTGGAAAAAATCTTTTTGTAGGGTACGTTCAGTTTAATCATCGAGGCTTGGCAACAACAGGAGCTGAACCAGCAGCAGCTCCACCAGCACCAGCCGCAGCAACAACTTGAAGAAAGACGGAGGAATGGTAACACTTGGTTCCCTTTTTATTTTTTTTCTTACTTATATAACTTATGAAGGCGTACTTGGTTACCCATGGACTGGCTGCTGGCTCTCGCCGTTCTTCTAACGCACATATATTGCACACATACACACACACACACTTACACATAGGCGGGAGGTACGGCCGGGCAGACAGGCCGACACACTCAGAAGACTCACACATACACACACACACACACACTTACATGTTCCACTACTTTTGCTACAGAACAACATGCACACGCGCCCCTCATACGCTCGTACATAACCCAAGACTCATTTCACTCTCCTTATATCCATTTAGCATCCGGAGGAAACAGGAAATCTCTGGACTTCCGTTGAGCTCCTCACAGTCAGCTCTTTTACTTAACCTAAGTGGCAAAGAGTCTTGTATGCATGTATGGGCCGGGGCGTATGTCCTGTATGTATGTATGCATGTGTGTACGGGTATGCATGTATGAAGTGTGTGCGCAAGTGAGTTTGACCTTAGGTATATGTATATATATATGTATACACGTATAGACGGAACCATACGGAGTTGATATGTATGTGTGAATGCCCCCGTTATGGATGACGATGGTGAGTGAGTGAGTATGAGTACCAAATGCGTTTAAATATGGTGGGGCTGCACGGCAGCCCGGAGCAGCAGACTTTTAAACGAACCACAAAATCTGACAGGATTCGTTCACAATATTCACTCTCAGTCTCATCGGTAGCGAGTACTGTGAGAGTACTACTGTATGTCTCTGCTTAATATTATCGGGGGTTTCCATGTGTGTGTGTGTGTGTGTGCGTGCGTGTATGCCTGAGGAGCAGGCTGCTATGGAGCGGCAGCAGCCGGAGCTTCAAAAGCCGGTGTAGTAAGTCCGGGTGTTGTTGTTGTTGTTGTTAGTCTTACGTCGCATTACGTGTCTGTTACGCCTCATTCCGTAAGGCCACATTCAAATCCATGTTTTCTCTCCCAATTTACGAATGCGCCAGCCAGGAGAGCAGGGAAGGGGCTTCACTCAAATTTTAATTATCCTCCACCAAAACCATCTTTCTCCTTCTCTCTACACTGCATTATGCAAGGATCATGCAGCTATGACCACATCGGCTGGAATGAAACGTGGAGGCAGCAGCAGCAGCAGAATATATCCAGCCGCCGCCGCCGCCACAATGCAACACACAAGTCACAATACAGTGCAAAGGCTGTGCCCACCCGCCACCAAGTACACATCCGAGTCGTAAACAAGAGTTGAACAGGAGAACAAGACACATTGTTGTAATGTCTCTTAATGAAAATTCAACAGCATGTTGTTAGAAGCCTTGGAGCAAGCCAAACATCTCTACGCACTCACTCAACCCCGAGTGCACACACGCACACGCACGCACCCTCCGCGCCAGCCACACGGCCGGACGGACATAACACCTCTGTCGCTCTTTCTCTCTCTGCCTCACACACACACACACACACAATCACACACATACTCATACTTACGACACTGATTACAATCATGGCAATTGTTCTTAAACCGACTCTTCTATACGCTCAATCCCGGAATGTTTTCCTTAGAACTTCAGAGGGGACAGCCGGCAGGAACTGACTTCCCATTACGCTGTCACACATACATGCTCTATCTCATTCTCCGCTTTTGACAGAATCCACCACTGACCGTATGGGCACTGCTGTTGACTGACTAACTCACTGACTGCTGTTATGCATCCAGCCAGGGTCGATCCAACTACACATCATGGGGGAGTATCGCACCACACAGCACCGACGACTAGTATACAGACAAGACAGCCGTCAATCTCTCCACTCTTCCCAGGAGGATTTCTGGAAACTATTATGTATATTTACACATGTACGTACATGTGCTCACACTTTTTAAGAGTTTCTCAAGGGTTCGTCCGTAAGGGTTGTGGGGGGGGGGGGGAACGG
>VYYI01004260.1:0-10701 GCA_021029175.1 Bilobella aurantiaca
GGGGGGCAATGGGCGGAGATGAACCTTACTTCAACCCAAATTTTGTCTTATTTGTGAGGTTTCTGCGTGACAATCTCACAAAAAAAAATTCCACCCTTATGCCCAGTTCCAACTCAGTGGAATTTGTTTTCATCGTCAGTTTAAAAGCATCCTAGCAAACGTTTGACCTTAATATGACAGTATCTAATTTGTTTTAGAATGTTTTAGTTTAATTTTGTCAACAAATTCAAAGTTATATTTGTCAATACAATTTTAGCAAATAATTACAGGCAAAAGAAATGGCGGAACTGAAAGCGCTTTCCTTGGTTGATATTCCTACAAAAGTAAGCATAGAAGAAGCATATAGCGCTATAACATTGATTCAGCGACTATCAGTAAAGGATAAGTTAGCCAAAAATTTCTTCAGCAAAGAAGCACTCACTATAATAAAGAAAAGGGTAATGTACCTTTGTATCATGTTAATGTGCTTGATAATTCTTCTTATATCGGTTGCACTTATCCTAATTTTGTTTAATGGTAAGCATGTTTTATACTTTTGCAGGTTAGCTCCGTTAAAAAAATTATAGGTTCTGGGTTTGCTTGGAAGTTGATTTCAAAAGGGCAGGAAAATGATGACAAAAAGGTCGGATGCCTTGTGATTGTAATTCGCATTAGTAAGTCATTATATTCCTCATCATCATAGTAGCAAATATTTATTTAGTACCCGAAACAAAGCGAAATATACGTTTTGGCTCTGTCCCATGGAGTATCACTAAAATATCTCAGGAGCTGTTCAATGTATCTTTAATATGTTTATAAATAAACATCCGGCCCAGTTCAAGCTTTTTTTTACCCCTAGTTTTTTGTAGCTTGAACTCATGGTATACCTCTTTAACGGCCAAAGAGGTATACCATGATCAAGATCAATAATATCATTATATGACAACATGAAAAGAACTTTATATAGTTGTTTCTCTTATGAAGGATAACAACAATTGTATAGGAACCTTTTCTCTGTGACCTTCTGTTGACCTTAGTATTAAAATGAAATTAGAGGTCAAACACAAAAAGCGAAATTTTTTAATGGTTCCGATGACCACGCAGGACTCCTTAACCTCAACCCTAGCCCTTAACTGCAAACTGGCATCTTGAACTCAGAATGTTTCTTTTTGAGGTTAAAAACTATTTTTATACAAAACAAAATTATACGCGCCATGCCTTTCTCCAGGAGAAATCCCTTGACCTCTAAGGTCAAACCTTGCTTTTGCATGAAAAGGATTTTGGTTACTATAATTTTAAGATTTTGGTTAATTTCTCTAATTCCTCTGCTTTTGTGCAACTTTTATTCACACGGTGTTTATAAAGTATCTTATTTCCTACTTAATAACTTAATTAACTGTATTTGAAAATATTCACTAAATAAACATGACTCATTACGGTAAGATAAATAACAGTCACAATAAAGCGATGAATTGCAATCTTAATGGTATTTTTTTTTGTAATTTGTTAAATGGCCATTTAATTGTGTTTTTTAAAGATCGTATGCATTTGAATTAGCATTGTGCGCTGTAGGGATTGAAATGCGTAACGTACATTTTAAAACAACAATTCAATTCCAGCACAGCAACACATCCAATACATTACAAAACTCAATTATTGACACTTTTTTTTTCTTAAAGACAAGCTCCTATTTGATGAGTATTAAAGTAGTTATTGTAAACTTTTTTTTTCAAGGATTAAAATGTCATGAACAAAGAAGTGTTACGCATTTGCAATTAAAAAGTTAATATTTAAAACAAGGCTCACGGCCCTCGGGGGGTTAGCCCTACGTTCACTGCCCAGTAACAAGTAATGCAAACTCAATTTATGGCAAAGGGGCTCAGAAATTAATTCTAAAATTCTCCTCTCCTAAAACGGCCATGGTTTACATATTTACATTAAATTGTACAGCTTGAAGTATATATCCATTTTGTACTTTATGTAATACTGTTACCTGTTATTTATACTACAGGTGAAGAAGACATACTCAACACATTTGAAATTATGAAATCAATCACTATAAATTCAGAGGTTAGTGGTCTACAGATATATCGAAAAACTAAAGACAATAATTTGTTTACGTAGTTTATTTGTTTCTTGCTGTAAAATTACAAAGGCGATGATAAGGGTAAATAAAGGAGTGTCAGGAAGAGCACCCCTTGAAGTTGAGCGTATTTTACAAGACAATTATACGGAGGAAGGACTTGCACAATATCTCAAGCAGGTATGGAGTTTCTAATAGTATATTTATGTCCACTGCCCATATTCCGAGGGATTAGGAGCCTTATATTTAACTTGGACAGTGCCTCCAAGCATGACATTAGATTCCCGGCACCAACACATTAAAAAAGTGGTTGCGCGGTAGTTATAGGTGGAAGGCTGGAAAGTTTCGGTTGTAAAGGCTGAGCTTGGGTCAGTATGCGTAGGTGTTATTCAGCCTATTCTTAAGCAGGGCCTCCTCGGCGGTCAACCCCACGTTCACTGTCCAGCATAACCATCCTTGCCTCTTTCCTTAAAACTTCCTAGTCAACTCACAGGTCGATACTATCCTCACCCACTAACAAGCACAAGCGTGTTGACAAGGCTATAGGCAAATGTCAAATAGCAAGAACAAGAACATAGTATAATTTATGTAGCTTTACATTGATTCCTGTTTCTGTATCTTTGGTTTCAAAGCACTCATTAAAATAAAGTAAATAGAAGCAAATTAATTATACGTAGTTCCCAAGGTATGCGCTTATAAAATGTTAAATTAACACTACGGTTTGGGGTAAAGTATGAGCCATAGTATTTTCCTTATTTGCTTTGGTCGTAATTTTTTATTAGCCTATGAGGGATGGCTCTGCGTTTGATTTTATGTGTGTTTATAGAAGGGTGGCACCTACGATAATTGCCAGCATGGTATATTTCGGAGCTTCCTCTGAGAAAGAGCGTTATTTTTTATGTCTGCCTTCCTGCACTGCATGGCCTAAGCCTTGTGTGCATTACATGGGGTATATGAGCAAATTACACATTATGTCAACTCAATGCTTCTCGCCTTACTGACGTTGTCATAGCAAGTAATTAATTGAGTTAATGTGCATTTTTTGCTCCTTGACAAATCTATTGGATTGACCTTGGGGTTGAATTTCTTAACATTACAAATCCCTTGCTTGTGCTCAGGTAAAGCCCACACGTGCGTTTTGGCCAGTAACCTAAACATGTACCCGTTATGCAACTGTTTTGCCAATAACTTCAACCACCCTCGATTCTAAGTCGACCAGTGGAAAGCATTTATTGCTAACCACTAGGCCTACAACCCTCCTTAGACTAATTTTGTGGCTATTGCGCTACGAAACCAAAGAGTTTCAAAATTGTTTTACTGCTAATCGTCTACGTATAAGCTGGCATCAAAAATTATGTGACATTTTAAAAAAAAATAGAAGTAGTGACAACGGTGCTTTTTTAATCAATTAAAAATATATTTTAGTTAATTAGTGCTTGCCAAAAAAGCCCGTTATAAACAGGAGGGTCAGGAAATAAAAGGCTAAGGCCCTCTTCTCTTAGTAGGATAAACCTTTTGTTACAAAGAGCCTGCTAGACTAATTTTGTAAAAGCCATACACCAAAAATAACCTTAAAAGAAGATTAAAGAAGTTATACTTGACCAGTTTATTGAGAAATCAAATTTATCTATAAGCTATAATGATTTTGGTGATAATATAGTTCAGTAAAAATATAAAACGTTATAACAAACAAAACTAGGGGGTAAAATGCTTTTCATATGCACTACATGAGATGGTAAATGTTAATCAGGATTATACAATGCAATTTGTACACTAAAGAAAAATTTACTGTCTGCTTTTGTGATCAATATTGAACTGAATGAGCTCGGCGGAGAAGTTAGTTAAACTGGAATACTTGTACAAATTGCACGTCATGTGGAATAATAAATGTCAAATTGTAGTAACTTCGATTTCTGAATTAATGTCATCAATGTGATCAGCTATAAATTAATCTTTGAATTCGATAAGTAGCAAATGGATAAAGAACTTTCGGTGGGGCTCGTAATAATCAAGAAACCAAAAAATGGAAGCGACGTGTACATGGTTTCCATTATATCCTGCAAGATAAGTAAGTAATTTGTCACTGACATTACTTAATTATACTTCTTGTTGCAATGCCATTACTCACAACACTGGTCGTTGTGTCTGTTCAAATATTTAATCAATCAATTATATTATTGAAATATAGCGAACCCAAGATTAACATATTAACATTATTGTGTTAATATATGTTCAAATATTTAAGCTGGTTTTGTTAAAAACTATCGTAATTACCAGAAAGAATAATTAAATTGTTTAATTTTCAAAGACAATGAAGCAACATCTTCTGACCTGGAACGCCGGGTAAATGCTGTGGCTTCCGTTGCTATGGAACAGCAAGGTGTCGGTATAGTAGCTCCTTGTCGCCAGAGCCCTTCTCCAAGTGACGAAATACAAAAAACACAATCACAAAATCAAGTTCTACCCACAGAAGTTACGAGGTTGCCAAATACAAGCAGTTCAAACGCTCAATCTAGCGACTCCGGTACCAATACTAAAACAGCTACTGATTCTACGGGACCTGTAAAACCATCAAATCAAGTAAATTCTGTAGTAAATCCCGTTGTAGAGGACATAATTAGTACCACTCCAACTGAACATGCGGCTATCAATGTCAACCAAAGTTTAAAGCGAGATTTACAGCCAGTGTTGCCTTCAGGCTTGACCAACATCCCCACAAGTGAAGATTCTCCCATAAATGCTCAGAAAACTAACTCCGAACCAGGAATTAAAGAACCAGTGGAACCAACTTCCTTAGTACCTACTGCTTCAAATAATAATATTTCTATTACAAACCCACCTGGAGAACCAACCGATTGTGCAGTTGTTACTATGCAAAGGAAGGATGTAGAGTCAGAAAAACCAGTAGCGCTCAATGGTAACGCTCCAAAAGTATCTAATTCTGACCTTAATGGCGAATTAGGTTCGTCACAACCAATTGCCGATACGATTATAGCTCATCCAGAAACACAACAAAGTGACAATGCAGAAAATAAAACACAGAAAGTAACGGCCGACCCTAAAGAAGGTGAAACAAAAGTAAAAGTATTTTTGAAATCTGCTTCCAATAATGCGACAGACTCGGCAACTAATGAAAGAAATGAAGAAAAAGAATCTGAAACACATCCGAACTCAAATGGTAATCAAAATTTAAAGGTAATCGATGTTGAAAGTAAAGAAGAAAAGTTAACTAATTCAGAAGGACGTAAACCCGAAGATAGGGAAGAACCACCATCTGCTATTAAATCTGGTCTAGGAGACAACATCCCGTCAAAATCATCTTCTAGCACACTGACGGATGTTGTCGATACTACTTCTCGATCGCCTTTGCAAAAGCAAGCAAGTGTCGATAAATTCCGAAAACGCCTACAACCAAAACAATCCAATTTATCTTTTCATGAAGAATTTGCTCAAAAGATGCGTGCTAAAAATGGGGAACCCAGTCCTAAAGAAACCGAACCAAATAAGGCGGCCCTTCAAAATATTCAAGCTCTAAGCACTGACAAAAGTGCTCCAAACATGACGCCCACGCCAAAACCAAGCAATATTGAAGCCGATGACCATGGAGGGGCAAACAATGTGGCTCCATCAAAAAGTACTTTATATGGCGGCAAAGGTCAGCAGGTCATTCCAATCGGAGGTGGAGCGGATATGCGCCTGATGTTTACACAACAGTTGTCAGAAGTTGCGTCCGAGTGGTCTACGGCTCAATTTAAGGCACTGCTGACACTGCAAAAAACAAGAAAGATTGCTAAAGAAACATTAATGTTTGGTGACCATGTAAGCACAATAAAGAAAGTATAGTAGAAATTCCACTGTTTCTATGCTAAACTATTGCCGATTTTATATATTAAAATTAAACATATATATATATATATTTATTTATTAAATTATTTTACAATTTTAGCCGATTCAAAATAACACCGCTAATTTCCCAACATGGTTTTTAATTGACATTTAACAAATTGTTGATTAATCGACTGTGCAGGTGCTAGTGGGCGGGAGGTGTAATAAAGCAAATGATGGACTTTGCCTTTAAAAATTTGCACTTAAAGTTATATTTTAGAAACTGGTCATAAAGCCCAAAAAGCTGAACTTACCAAAGTTGGTTAGTTTAAAGGGGCTTTTTGGGCTAGCATTATTGAAACAATTTCACTAGCAAATTCTTTATTTCTTGTCATACTTTTTATCCAAAGAAGCCCTGAACTTTTATTATATTCGTTTTGGACTAATATTTGTATTGTGGAATCTAATCAACATGTTTTTTGTTGGCTTCCAATTAACTAAAGTTATTAACATTCTTGTATCCCAAACTCATGCACGTCTATTTGTCTCCAAACATGTATATGATATATCAATACATGTTTTAAAATTAATTTTCGCATGGCACATGTGATTGGGAATTAAATTTGGAACTTTGTCTTTACTTCCACTTCCTCTCATTTCCATGCTTTCAATAATTTTTATTTTTACAGTTTACATTTTTATTATAATTGAACATTACTTAGACTTGTGCTGTTTTAGTTGATAATTTAATTGGTAATTTTCATGTTCTATATATTTTAAGTACTCTTGTATTCATAAAGATCTGGTAGTGTCTTACATCAAATGAAAACAATTGATCGATTATTTCTCCTTTCCAGTAATTAAATTAGTGATTTGAAATTTAAAAATAATATTTAGGCTCAAGAAGTAGCGAAGAATGCAACTGAACGGAATAAACTTGTCGACAAAATCCAAACGGGAACAGATCTAGACAACTTTAATAATACAATGCTTGTTCTATGCTCAACTGAGCTTGATCCAACAGTATCTTTGAACAATGCTATGAACAGATTCAGAGCCCCAGTCAACAGATCAAAAAAAGAAGATGTAGTATCAGCCAATCAGCTTTTTTTGAGAAAGGTTAGTTTAACGCTTCTTGGTCAACGTTACAGGCGATTTACGTAATGTCAACGTACTAATTAGGCATATTTTAAGCAAAACCTCAAAACTCTTCATTTTACCATATACCTTTGTCTTCTATAGAAGCCCTCCGCGTGGCCATTTGCTAAACTTAAGAGTATGTACTGCAAAATTTCCAAACTCCCATTCCAACGCTTAGCTCACTTCTAACTTCCGAATATAGAAAGCGTGTAACATTAAATTAAAAGTTTTACAAATACTAGATGAGCAAACAATACAAACATGAGTTAATACAATACAACAAAAGAGGAAATGAAATAAAAATTTATTTACTTATGTTAAATTGCTAGTACATATAATATATAATATACAATATATATATGTATATAAGTTGATGACCAACAGAATTGCGTTTCTAATCTCATTCAATATTATTCTTTTTCTTTATTTATTCCCAATGAGATTTTCAACCCATGTTCAAATCCAAACCATTTATTTCTATTTTTCTTGAAAATTACATTTTTTGTGTCTGGCAGTAATATTTATTATTTTAAATATTTATATTTGTGTTGTAAGTTTCTTATGTGGCCGAATGGGATGGTTGTAGGCATTGACTTGGAAAAACTTACATGCACAGGTAAGTGAAAATATTATTTTACAGTTTTGCTGTCCTAAAGCTGTAGGAGTTTATGAAATAAGTGAAACACTTATAACTGCTTAAATATTGTTCAATTCTTTATGAGACTTGCCTTTTATAATCATAATTAACGTGCTCAGAATATAAAAGATTCCAGTTGTAAAATAAATTAATTATAGACTGATTTCCTGTTAAGTATGCTTATAGCATATAATTGAGCATTTATAACTCTAAATAAAGTGGTTTGTAAGTTTATGCTAACATTTTTTATTTGTAGGTACGAAAGACACTTGCTATAAGCTTTGGATTGCATACGAAAAGACCAATTAAAAGACTCAAGTTGGAATCTTATTCTCACAGCAACATTACTAAGCTGACAATTATTAAAATAACATACAGAAGCAGTTCATTTCAAAAAAATTTACAAAAAATTATTTATTTTTACATTTAATAAGAAATTGTTTTCTAAAATTGCTGAATAAAAAGTTGTACATATACGTTCTGCATTCAGACATCATCAAAGTTCTAAGCTCATTGTTTAGAGAAATGCTCCACATGCATTTCCACTGTTCATCCGCTTCCTTAGATCAAAAAGTATTCTACAACCTTTGTCTACCATTATAATTGGTAGACTCATAGTGAAAAGGCCTTGAATAAATGGACGGCCGAGTCCAAAAGAGTTCATGTTATGGTTTGAACAAATGAGGTCGTACCATCGATATTTTTGCAAAACAGATTCAAATTCTAAACCGACTTTATATAAAGGTATATAAAGCCAAACTTTCAATGCTATTTCACCGAAACATGTAATAAGTAACAATTAATCATTTTTTAATAGTGGGAACCTTTAAAATGAGTTGACAACTGGGTCACTATGCTGAAAATTGTCTCCTTAAGTTCGTGTTCAGGATTTTAAGAGGTCATTATCGCTCTTGCTGGGTTAAGTACAGGGTGTTCGATGAAGGACGGATAAATTCGTTATTTATTTTCAGGATTGACATTGTTATTAGTGCAGACATCTAGTGGCACATCGTAATGGTTTAGAGTGGGCGGCAAAACATTGAAAACAAAATAAACACCTACTTTTCACATTTAGAGCTCATCATGTTTCAATAAACTTCAGTATCATTAGATTAATCGTTATTCATTAGATTAATTAGATAAGGTTTCAAAATGCTGGAAAGACCTCAGCATGAACGCACTTGGATATGTGAAGAATATTCTAAAACAAGAAATCAGTGGAAAGTTATCCGTAATTGGCCATTCAACACGACAGTACCATCTCAAAGTACACATCGCATGTAAATTCAGGGCAATTGGGAGTGTCAAAAACCGAAGGTACCATCGCATTAATACTGCGCATACTGTCCAAAACATGAATAATGTGAGGAATCTTTGAACAATAATATGGCTCATCCGTTATCTTCTCGTTGAATCTTACAGCAATTAGGACTGCGCCATAACTCGACATATCGAATTCTCAAAAAGCTCAGTTAAATGTCATACATACCTAGACTCGTTCTAGCACTCAGTGAAGATGACACAATGTTGAGGCGAGGCTACAAACTTAAAACTCTAAAAAAAATTAGATTTGGAAAGCACTAAATTAACTTTACTTTTTTTAAATCTTAAATTCGATTATTTGCACGAGATGACCAAAATTTGTACGCGCATCCAACGCTAGTCGATTGTATATGGTGGTCAGACAAAACCACTTTCAAGTTGGATGGTACGGTAAACCGACACAATTGCGTATACTGGCGAGGAAAAGGCCAGAATCCTAAATTGCAGCTGGAGAAACATATCAAGTCACCTAGCTTGAGCGGCGATGTCTTCTAGTGGTATCTTTGGACCATTTTTTTCTTCATCCACCACAAAACGGACAATACTTTCCAGCCTTTAAGAGTTGTACTGTAAAGAGAAAAAATTATGAAGAAATGTTTGAAGGCAATTTTCTTCCAAGATTCAAATCCTATCCAAATTTTCGGAATTAGTTTTCTAGGCAAGATGGAGCTCCGCCCCATTTTGCCCTACGTGTACGAGCTCTTTTAAATCAAGAGCTGCCGAGAAGATGGATAAGAAGGAGTTCACGATATTTCCAAACCCACTGGCCACCGAGGTCACCGGACATGACACCGTGTGACTTCTTTGTATGGGGCAACATCAAAGATAAAGTATACGCTCGGCGTCCGCAAAATATGGCTCAGCTGCAGTTTTTTATTTCTGATGAGTTTTCAAAATTGAGCCCACAACTAATTCAAAAATTCTGTCGTACAGCACCTGGTCGTCTTAAAACTTGGGTTTTGTTAAGAAAAGACGGGAAGTTAAGGTAGCCTCTTGATCTATTGAATTGTTTTCTTATTAAGCAGTCAGTCAAAACACACCGCTTGACCGAAAAAGAGCCTGCCATCTTGAATAATCACCGGTTTCGTAATTGGTGTTTGATGTGGATAATTGAATAAACACAAGTAATTGATTGATGCAATTGAGTGTTTTAAGGGCTCAATAGGTCATAGTTGTGGCCAATTAAGTCCAACTTTGTGGCATATATACTCAGTGGAGTCTAGAGCGCCTGGTTTGTGCTTTAACTCCATTTTAACTGGTCATAGGTTGGTAATTTTTTTTTTTTTTTTGACATTCGCCTTTTCCCTAGTCAACACGTGCTTGTGCTAGTGAGTGGTGGAGGGTGGTCTCGGCCTGTGGGTTGACTGGGAAGTTCTGTTGGGTGATGCAAAGGGCTTTCTGCTGGGCAGTAGACAGAGCCCGAATACCAACGTTCGCATACTGACCCAAGCCCACCTTAAACGATCGTAAATTCGCAACTTGTTATGCTTCCATTCACTACAACCACACTACCACTTTTTTTGCTGTGCTGGTAACGGGACTCTATCCCGACACCTAACCAAGCTAAGAGCAGTCTTCTAACCAGCGGAATACGGGCCATAGGCGTTAGAAGGCCTTTTGAAAATGTTAACTTTGTACAAATTAATTTACATAAAATGAAATAGTACATTGAGACAAAGCAATGCATTTTAGAATTTTGGTAATTATGTGTTCT
>VYYI01004261.1:0-10701 GCA_021029175.1 Bilobella aurantiaca
TTGAATTTTGTTTTTGTCAATCATGGCAGGATCTTGATCTTGGCATGGCATGTTAATTTCGTTGGGGGTACTCAAGGGCTTCAGGCAGAGTTCAACGGTTGAGTGAAGGGGGTACTTAAGGGTCACATTGGTTCCGAGCCGTTAGGGAGTACTTGGACGAGTCCGGGGTGACTCAGAACTGTGGCGCTGACGTTGAGCTGAGTAGACTGAGAACCCTTTAAGGGCCATTTTGAACTGCGAGGACAGGGTACTTAAGGGCTGTCTTGAGCTGAGGGTTGAATTCTTCGAGGGAGTGGGCCGAGTAGTAGAGAATAAGGGCCTTGGGTGTAGGAAAGTGGGTCGTTTGTCGATTAAAGCCGTAGCCAACGGGCCCTTGGTAAATTATGCAGTGACCCACTTGACCTCCACCAAGCATCAGCGACAGGGCGAGTTCACCAGAACTGGATTTTCTAACAAATTTAAAACAAAAAAAAATTTTAGAACAAGAAAACGATTTTTCAAAAAATCTTAAATAATTTTCAAGCTGCCTCTGCCAGTATTTTCAGGAATTCAAAATTCCACATAAACCTTAAGATGTCATCGTCATCTTAAAAAAAATTTCTTCAAGTTTTTCAAAAAGTTTTCTAAAACAGCATTTTTTTAAAATCTGCCTGTTTTCGCCTTTTCTAAAACAGCATTACTTTAAGTTCGTTGACCTTTGACCTCTTACCTCACAAGGAAAGTCCCTTCTGGCTTCCCGCTGAGTAGTATTGCCGCATCTTGGCGCGAAGCGTTGCACTGGTACCAAAACTGTTCTTCCCAGAAGTCAATGGTGCCTGGAGAGCAAACCGATTCGCAATCGCTGAGTTTGTATCCCAACACTTCGCAGCGTCTAAAGAAGTTTTAAAAAATATTAAAAAAAAATGTTTTAAAAAACTTTAAAAAACTTAAGAAACAAAACATTTTAAAAATCCTCTCCAAAAACTTCATCTCAAGTTTGGATCCACTCAAAACTCAAACTCTTCATTCAAACTTCATTCTAAAACTCTAAACAAACTCTTGACGGCTAATCGAGTTGTTCTAAATTTTAAAAAAATCTTGTTCTAAAAAACTTACTTGATAATTCGAGATCGCTGCTTGCGCAGTTGGCTGAGGAGGGGCTTGAGCGTGATGAGTTCCGTTTCAAGGAGTCGGTAGTACGTCGATTGGAATGTGAGGCTCTCAGTCAATTGCCGTCTACTCGTCTCCATTGAATTCAAGCGCGTCTTCAGGTACAAGTAGTTGTCTTCCGCACTAGAATTTCAAAAAAAAATTTAAATTTAAAAAAAGTTCAAAAATTTTTTTTAAATATTTTTTTTAAAAATCCAGAAAAAACTTACTCTTTGATCTTCTTTGGGTCTGTGAGGGCCTCAGTCTGCTGTGTCTGCTTATTAAGGGCCATTTGATCTCGAAAAAAGGAAATTGCGTAGTCGAAGGCCTCGATGGCCTGTTTTTTTAAATGGATTTCATCGGACGTTTGTGATTGGAGGTTGTTCTGGAGCTCAAAATAGCGTGACCGCACCAAGTAGTCACGGCTCACATCGCTAAGGGCCCCCAGCAACTTCTCCTTGTCATCGTCCTCGTCTCCCTGGTTTTCAAAAATTTAGAAAAACTTTTTTAAAAACTTGAAATTCTGTTTTTAAAAAAACTAGAATGCTTAATTTTGGGTACACTTCTATATGCTGAAAGGATTTTCAAAAACCGTGAAATTGAGCAGACATACTTTGAGTCATACTCTGAGCAGTGGTATAGGAAAAGTTTTTTAAGCGTTTTTTTAGCGTTTTTAATTTTTGAATCAAAATATTCTTTTGAATTTTTTTTTCTTTTTTTTTCAGAATTTGAATTTTGGCGGGCCATTTTCCGTACCTTTTCGTGTTTGGAGACTGGGTAGCAGAGCTTGACATCGAGAGAATTGTTGTACTCGGCGAGGGAGACTTCCTTGTAATGATTAATTAGGGATACGACGCTTGGGAAGTGGTAGGGTTCAATGAGGCCGTAGCGACCGTCGCGGTGGGAGATGCGCAGGAGTTTGGAATTCTGACCGTGGCGCACGGTGAGTGTGTATTCGCCGTTCTTGGTACTGGCGTCGCGAACCAGGAACGAACCGTCGGGACAGTCCCACAACTTTTCAACGACCTCCTCTCTATAAAAAATTTAAAACAACATTTAAAAAAAAAACTTCAAAAATATTAAACTTTTTAAAAAATCTAACCTTTACAGAAACTACTCGACTTAAAATTTAAAACTGGAAAAACTGCACTTGTAAATTGACGTATTTTCAAATCAACGTAACAAAAAAAAGCTCAACGTTAGTGAAAATGTGGTGCAAGAGATGAATAAGAAAAATGAATTCTGAAGTGACGCATTTTCAAAACAACGTAAAAAAAGCAACGTTAACGAAAAAAGTGTGGAGTACATTACTAAAAACACAAATTCAAAATTGACGCATTTAATTTTTTTTTTAAATTAATGTACGACAAAACGCGTGGAAGGCATGAATAGAGTACAACTTCACACACACAAAAATCTGTTTCAAAAAACGAAATAGGAAATGTAGTAATGTTGAAGCGTAGTTCAAAAAAATGTGGCGTTTATGCAAATTTCGTCATTACAAAACTACACGTGTCACACATCACACTCCCACACTTACTTCACCACTTAATAAAACTAAAGCCAATTATCCGCTTATATAAAAAAAAAACACGCGTGATGCTTACTTGGAAATATCTCCCCAGTACCACTCGGCCTGCTGAAGCTCCGCCTCTGAGTTGTGATTGGTCGAAAATTCGGCCGGAGGCTTCCGGCCCTGCAAAACGTACTCCGCCACAGTGCCCCCTGAGATCAATGACGAATAGCTGAGCTTCGACGACGATAGGTTCCCGCCCACTTGCGTTAAGCCACTCCCCCCACCGTGGAGGCGGATCAACAGCGACACGATCCGGAGGTGGAGCTGCCTGTTGTCCAGGATTTGGCTGAAAATTGCATAAATCAATTAAAGTTAAATGTGGGTTGATAAGATCACCAATTAACATTACATGTGTTTTTGATAGAATCCCAATTAAAAGTTAATTGTCCAATTAAAATTAATTCACTTTACAGCCTATACTTACATCGTATTTTCCCACGGTGGCCGTAGGAGCACCATTCCGTAGAACTGACTCAGAATCTTCTCCGCGTCGACTCCGCCCACCGCCGCGGCGTTCTTGGACTTGCTGACGCGCTCCACTTGGCGACAGAGGCGGGCCAAGTGAGATCCGAAGTATTTGAGACATCTGTTAATTAAGCGGTAATTATATGTTAATTAACCAATTATGAATTACTTTTCCAATTACATTTCTCAATTACTTTACGAATCACAATCGCTGATTTAGTTTCGTTTCCTAAGTCGTACTTACGCTGAATGCTGGGGGTTGAGGTCGTTGAGAATCATTTTATCCATGAGGAGAAGGGCGTCTGCGTCAATGGGACACTTGGCCACGCCCATAAAGTCGTCGTACAAATTGGCTGGAATCAGCGGCTCCGGTAGCTCTCTCAAGTAGCGTCGAATGCCGCTCACGATTTCCCTAATCTCGAAATCAGCCTCCATGGATCGCTGCAGCGTTTCAGCCCCGCCCTCACGCCACACTTGCTCCACCTTCTCCAGCTTGTCGGCCAATCTGGACTGGGCGAGAGTGGAAAGTGGGTCAAAAATCAGCGCCAAGTTGGGCACAATCACGGTGCCTTCTTGTTCAAGACGCCGTTCAAGTTCAGCGCACAGTGACAAGAGGACTCCAGGGCCGGAAGAGACTGCTGGGTCAAAGGAGAGGGACAGTGGTTGGCCAAGAACTGAAATTTAGAAAAACGAAACTTGTTCTAAATATGACGATTTTGAAAACTCGAGTTCATCACTAATTCAAAAAGCTTATTTGAACATAAGTTATCTCACACGATAATCCTACTTCATTTTCAAACAGCAAAACTTGCCATTTGATTGGGTCTAAAACAATTGGAGTCCAATTTTAGCTTCCTAGTCACGACACGGAGGGTTGAGGATATTTACTTTTTCAGGAGGGCATTTTTTTTTAATTTGAATTATTTTTTTTTAATTTCAAATTGAAACATATTTTCTAAATGATTTTTTTTGTGATGTAAAACATGTTACACAACATTATGCTCTAGAACTTATTACACAAGCTCCATTCAAATATTTCCAAAAAATCCAATCAGAACAATTCCCTCCAAATGACGTTGCGCGTTTACAAGATTACCTTTTTAATTTATGCAACAAAATCGATTAAATGTTAATAAAAAATAGCATTCAAAGCTAAGTTTAAAAAAATGTCTCTAGTTTTAAGTTTTTTAATATTTATACTGTTTTTTTTAATGTTCAAATTTTTAACATTGAGGACTTTACTGAGGATATCCTCATTAATAGGTGTAGGACTATGGTCCCATTATCCATCAAATCGCCGATCACTCATCCCCCGCAGCCACGAGCCTTTCAATTAACAATTCACCAAGGACCCTCTTCACCTTACGGAAATTGCTCTACATATGTTGAAGGAGACATGCATGTTATAGAACATGCATGTTGGACTTAAGGGAAAGCGATTGAGGAACCGTGACATTTTGATACGCACCAAGGCTATTTGCATTGAGCAGAGCACGAGCATCCGATATCGATTCGATAATCGCTTCCAGCGTCGTCCCACATGTTGCTCATTTTTCAAAACTCCCCGCCCCCAATTCCCACGCCCCACCAATTAAGTGGGCCCTCTCTTGAGCCCACTGTCGTCAAACAGTAGTACGCAGTCATTTTGTTCCTCTAAATTATTCAGTTGCACATTTTCCCAAAACTGGACCCTCCCCCCACCCCCAAAAGCCACTTTAATTATGTACTCAAAACAAAGGACTCACTCTCAGTTTGTTTAGACATATAAACAATTAGGAAGCAAGTTAATTAAACAATTAAACATTTGTTTAGAACATTAATTTTTTGTTTAGAACATAAAAGTGACATTATGTTTAAGTTCCGAATGACCTTCACATTCTTTTCTCACAAGAAACTGGAGCAGTAGATTAAATTAAATAGTAAAATGCAACCTTGCAAAAAGCAATTTCTCAGAAGGAAAAAGGCCCATAAAACTCATGTCCAAGTCATTTAAAAAGCAAATCGTCATAAATTCACTTTTGAAATGCGTTGTACATTTTTTCATTCTAATAAATGCTTAAGACTGTTTGAATTTGCCTATCTCTCAAGCGCTGAAATCGCTGAATTTGCTTAGTAAAGGTCAAACAGCCAAAAATTTGAACCAGGAATTACATCAAATCAACACAAAAAACGTTCAAAATAAAAATATCACTATTCATCAGTTTTTAAAAAATGGACACGTTAAACCAACAAATTAATGCACGGAGAATGTTCAAAAAAATTTTCAAAAACAAATTCAAATGGAGATTTTTCAAAAAAAAATTTATTCAATTGGAAAAGTAAGTTGGGATTTTTTTTTTGAAATTTTGAAAACTAAATTGTATTCAAATCAAATTGACTTTCGAAATGTATTGAGTGCAAAAGAAAGGTTGCTGAAGCCAAGCGAGTAAAATTTAAGGAAAGAGCTTTTTTTTATAAAAAAAAATTGAAAAAAGTAAGTATAAAAAAATTGTTCAAAAGAGTGAAATAAAGTTTGAGAAAAAGTTTTTTTTTTTGCCAATTTTTTTCCCTCGTTTATTAGCCCATTCAAAAGTGAATTGAGCACTGCGCCGCCGTTTCCTGCTGAGTGCTCCACGTGTGTGAAATGCGTTAAAATAAAATTAGGCAGTTCTCTCGCGTAGCAGGACTCTAAAAGAGCTCCAGCTTTACTTTTGAAGAACTATTGATTTTTTTTTAAAGTAAAGTTATTGAAGTCAAATGAAGGTCAAAAGCGGAAATGAAACTCAAACTTTTCAAAAAACATTTTTTTTGAGAGAAAACACTAATTTTGACTTGAGTCCAGCACACGCCACGGTGCAATCGCCCAATTTTGTGCACCATTGTACACCGACGTCACGGTGCAATCACCCATATTTGTACTACCACTTGTACACGACTGCACCAATATTTGTACATCTCATCATGCCCCACCCAGCGCTTAACGCCATTTGTACCGCCCCACCATTCCCCCACTCAACCCTTGACGCAACTCCACATTCCATATACGTCAAAGATGAGCAGCGTATTTGAACAAAAGCGATTGAGAATCAATCAAAATTACTGATTCAGCGATTTCATATTTCAGCGTCATTTGCATAAAGCCAGTACAAACTGGCAAGGCATTAAATTGAAAAACGAAACACTCGAGATAGCACAAAAAGCTCTCTCAAAATTATGCCATTACTTTTCAAAACACATTTTAAATTCCGCATTTTTTTTTCTAAAAAAAACTCATTCATTTTTGAATTGTCAATTGTAATTTTTCAAAAGCC
Source organism: Bilobella aurantiaca (assembly GCA_021029175.1). Lineage (NCBI taxonomy): Eukaryota > Metazoa > Arthropoda > Collembola > Poduromorpha > Neanuridae > Bilobella > Bilobella aurantiaca. Next base: position 6,460 of record VYYI01004261.1, read on the forward strand.
TAATTGAATTGCTAAACTGACCTTTGTTACGAAGAGAGTCGAGCCGCTGCAACTTGTCCCCACCCCCGCCCCCTTTGGAAAAGTCACAGAGGGGTAGGCCGAGCACGGTGCAGCCACGGTGTACAATCAGCCCACATTCTGAAAAACGAGTCAAAACAATCAATCAAAACACAAATCATTACTACCGGTTGGTTGACGTTTTCGGAAATAAAGCGGCGCAGAACTTCTTATCTACATTGACCCAAAACCGTTGTTGTCACTCGTCTCACCCACGGTGCGCATGCGCCGCGGATTCGCCCTCTTCCCGGCCTTGGACGCCGTGAGCACGTTCTCAACGCTCTGCAAAATTGTTTTTGCACTCACTTTATCTCCCACTGTGACGCTTCACTTCTGTCGTGAGTCGTGACCAATTCTCAAGGCTAGCGCCTCACTTCCCAAAAAATCACTTTTTTTAAAAAAAGCGCCATCAAAGTAGCGCCAAATTTTNAAAAATCACTTTTTTTAAAAAAAGCGCCATCAAAGTAGCGCCAAATTTTGAACACGGAAATTAAGTTTCCGGAGTCAATTCCGGAATTGACGTTTGGGGCATTCTGATATTCTGGAGGAACTGTGACACAACGACGTTTTTTTTTGCTAGAAATAAACGGTTTTGCACGAGAAATGAACGGTTAAGAAAAAATCCTGGCGACCGTGACCGTTGACCACTTACTTTGACACATGAGTCCTTGGTGGAAGAGACCGTGGAGGTGGAGGGCGCACTCGTCACAGGTGGTCAGGTGACTGAACGTCGTGAGCACAAGGTGGTGGTCCGCGGCGGTGGCTCTCTGACACAGTCTTTGACTCCTACTGGACACGCTATTGGTAGAAGCGTGCGAGCTGGAATGGACTTGACCTTTGACCTCGCCTCCCTGCTCGTCTCTCAAACGCAGTTGGGCAACCGCCGCGAGAATGGCGTCCAGAGGTTGGAAGTCATCCTCCAGATCACCCCCGTTGATACCCAGCCCCTAAAATAAGAGTTAAAGTCAAGTTATAGCACTTAAAGCTAGATTTTAGTTAATTATAGTTAGCAATTAAAGTTAAAATGAGCTAGTGATATAGGCATAGGACGCTGCTCACCAAACCAAACTTCCGCTCAGGGTAAAAGTTCAAAACAGATAACATGGGATCAGCGTCTGTCTTAGCCTAGGCTAATCTTCAGCGCGCTTTTTCTAGCCTATGATTCTAACCCTCCCAGCAGCGATTTTATGTCCTCTCTTCTCCAAAATCAGCGATCGAGTGATTTTTTTTGAAAATTTGTTTCTAGCTGGATTTTTTTTAAAGAAAATTTCTACCTCCCACATCTGCACCTATCATTGCTCTTACAATTAGGAGCGGTTTGAGTGGTACAGATGGTTTGAAGAGAGGGTGAGCACGACTCTAATTTTAAATTCAAATGAGCATGACTCACGTTTTAAGGGAATTAATAAAGGTCATCATTATCCTATGCTTTTTTTAGAAAAAAAAATGATCAAAACAAGGTTGCATTAAGTGTTCCAAAGGTGTTCCAAAGGTGAGAAATTTTAACCAGCCAAAAATGGTGCAAAAAAAGAAAGAACGTTAAAAATAGTGCAAATAACGGAACAAATGTTAAAAATAGTTCAAATAACAGAACAAATGTTCAAAATAGTGCAAATAACAGAACAAATGTTCAAAATAGTGCAAAAAAAGGAACAAATGGTAAAAATAGTGCAAAAATCGGAACAAATACCCCAGATACTACAAAACGGGTGTATTGTAAACGCTCTCGATGCTCAAAAAATAACAGAACAAATGTTCAAAATAGTGCAAAAAAAGGAACAAATGGTAAAAATAGTGCAAAAATCGGAACAAATACCCCAGATACTACAAAACGGGTGTATTGTAAATGCTCTCGATGCTCAAAGGTAGCATGCTAATTGCTTAAAATGTTCCAAAAACAAAATATTTTTAATGCTCCAAATGTTGCAAAAACATCAGCAATTTAACTGTTCAAGATGTTAAAAAAAACAACTTCGAATACTCAAAACGTACAAAGGTTAGCATAATAAATGATGCAAAATTGTTAAGAAAAAAAATAGAGCTTTAAATCCTCAAAATACAGAAAAGCAAGCATATTAAATGCTCAAAATATTAAAGAAGACCTTTGGATGCTCAAAATGTTCAAAAATTGCTCTAAATACTCAAAATGTTAAAAAAATAGCTTGAAATACTCAAAACGTACAAAGGTCAGTAATAATAAATGCTGGAAATGGTAAAAAATAGAGCTTTGAATCTTCAAAATATGAAAAAGATTAGAATATTAAATGTTCAAGATTTTTAATAAGAAATACTTAAAATGTTTAAAAAATAGCTTGAAATACACAAAATGTTTCAAAAATAGCTTGAAATACACAAAATGTTTAAAAAATAGCTTGAAATACTCAAAATGTTTCAAAAATAGCTTGAAATACTCAAAATATACAAAGGTTAGCATAACTAATTGCTAACCAAAATGGAAATGCTAAACATAAAATGTACAGCATGAGAAAGTTGTTGTTGTTCAATGTTACGTGTTCAAACAGAAAATGTTATACAACTGTTGTTGTTTTTGAAAATTAGATTTTTTAAACCACCCGTAACTGTGCCGTAAGTGTCGTAATGTGTAAAGTTATATAAATAGTGCTTATTTTTAACAAAAACATTTGCTATTTGTGGTTGTATTAGAAATGACCTTGATTCACCGCAAATAATTCAAGACTCATCGCAACTTATTCTAATTCATCGCAAAAAAAAACACTTGGGAATCGAGACAACAATCAAAGCCCAAGGACGTTTTTTAGAACAAAAAATTCAAAACAAAACATTAAAGGGAACAATCGCAAAGGGGTGAAGGTGACCTTGAGCAGTTGCAATGAAACCTACCTCAACTACGCATAAGGTGACTTCAAAATGCCTCCCACAGTGTTAACTGTCCATTTAACTAATTGGCAATTAGCAAAGTTTATATACTCCTTAAACCTAATTAACTAATTTTTAAACAAACTAACTCCAACTTTCAAAAAAACAACTTTCAAAAAATCGTGTTTGAACACCAATAACACAATCAATGAAATCAAGGAGAGACCATTGACCTTCTAATCACTTCAAAAGCGAAATTGTAATTAAAGCCTTAATTGCAATTAAATCCTACTTACAATTAAGCGTGAATTGTAATCAATTGCAATTAATCTCAAAGTGCTAATTGGGGTTGGCAGAATTGTTGCGAAATTGCAATTTCCTGGAAAAAGTGCGATGTGTGCAAAAAAAAAATGCACATTCATCGTCATCGCAATTCTCACCTCACTAAAATGCCGTGACCTTCGGCTACTTTGCGCCGCCGGAACGTGTTTCGGCTCGGCTACATACTGGTTCCCACCGGACCGTGACCGTCGGCGGCCACCGTGGGACCGTTCGAGGTGGCCACGTGGTGGCCTTGTCCCCGCCTCATCCACCAACGTCACGAAGCGCGTCGAGTGTCGCAGAAAGCGACTCACAAACTTGTCGCAAGCCTTTTTGAGCCTCATTTTTTTTTCACAATTAGGCCATCGGCCGTTTTTAGAACAACAACTTTTGAAAAAAAAATTTAACACTTTGAAAACGGCAAAAGCGTTTTACGAATCCAATTTTTTTCGCTTTAAATCCAATCGCTGTTATTCCAGCACACCGTGGCCAAGTATTTTGAGAAGTCAACCCACGGTGTAATTAGAACAGCAAATTGCACGTTTTAAAACACATTTAGCACTTCAATCTTTGTTTGAACACGTTGTTTCTGTTATTGTCTGATCGTCACTCACTACCCCATTGTTCCTCGCTTTCCGATTGGCTGAAGTGGAGTGACCTGACGTCTATCATCATGAATAACACGGACTCAATCACTCCTCGATATCTCGATAGTCAATGAACTTCGATAGTATCGATATGGACCTGGACCACTGACACCGTGACAGACAACAAAACGTTTGTCCAGGACTTTGACCCCGGACGGACAGATCCGGCTTTGGGCCAAAACGAAAATGCAAACCTCGTCCTTCCGGTGTCAGGACAGTTTTGGGAACAGACTGTTCTAGATAAGACGAACGTCGTACAGGCACTGAAGGACTGTTTGAACAACAAAAGATTTTCTAAACAAAAAAGTTGACGTGTCCAGGACTCGGGCTTAGGAATCAATGGACATGGCCCACGCTGTCAACTTGACACAAATCACCT
>VYYI01004262.1:0-10699 GCA_021029175.1 Bilobella aurantiaca
CACCCTACAGTGCAATAAAGGATTAAAAGTTGTTTCTATAGAAGCTTACTGCATCATAAGTTTTCCATTTTATTTACATGTTGTTGTTGTTCTATTTGACATTCGCCTATGACCTGCTCAACATGGTTGCGCCAGTAAGTGCGGGAGGGTGGTTTCGGCATGTGACTTGACTAGGAAGTTGCGATTGCGAGAAATAAGGCAAAGGAGTTTCTGCTGAGCAGTGAGCTGGGCTGGGTTGACCACCGAGAACCCTTTACAGCATGTAGAGGCGAAACACCACCTAACGCATACCGACTCTTGTTCATTATCTACCGCAACTTTTCATGTTTTCACTCTCCACTATCACTCCATCCGTTTTTCTTTGCTGGTACTGGGACTCGAACCCGGCACTGTATAAGTCAGAAGAAAGCTCCTAAACCCCTAGTTTACGAGCCGTGGAATTTATTTTCATTTCAATGATAAAAGAAGTGAGTATTGGGTATGTACCATAATCTTATTGAGAATAGGATTATTTTATCGTAAGATCATTTATAAGGCCCCAGCAGGCGGATGCACTTGAAAAGCTATCCAATCTCAATCCAATCCCTATCCGCCCAAATCCTATCCGACAATTCGAATTCATTTGGAATCTGCAGATAATCCTACCAAAATCCAATCCAAAGCCAAAGCCAATCCGAATACCACCTGCAGTGGTTAAGCGCACAGGAGTGCTGACAAGGGCTCGCGAGTACGATTCCTGTTCTGACCAAACTTTATTATCACTTTCATGTTGTTTTGGTGTGTAATCCTTAAAATAATGGTAAATCTTAACTGCGAACGTCAACTACTCACATTTACTTCCTGTTTAGTATTAATTGTGGCAAATCCATTCCTAGTCCTGCTCCAGACTTCGACTTAGAATAGTTTAGGATTGGCTTAACTCTAGATAGCTTTAAGATTATGATTTATGAAGATTGGATTTGGTTCCAAATTCCTAATTCATCGATTTTGGGATTGGATGTAGGTTGGATAACGATTATAAACTCTAATACATCCGCCTGCAGAATTTCCAATCGCCAAAGGTACCCTTTTGGTTTCGAGGAAATGAGCATACGTTATTATGTATAAGCACACCATATTAACGCTTAAACAATTATTAAATGTTGAAAGTAAAGAAACAATCCGTTTCTTAAAGCAGTTTAATCAGGATCTCTGAATATTTTTGCTGCAAATTTTTTTTAATTTGCCTACGAGGCTGGTAAACCTTTAAATTTAATTCAATTTCAAAATCTAGTTGGGTTTAAACTGGTGTTTGTCACGTCCCCCTCTTCTTCAATGACGAAATGTAAATTTTATCGTCAGGAATCTCGGCGCGTTTTTGAATATTACGAAAGTATTTACTGGTTTGTGAATAATTGCAGTGAGTTTTTTGCTGTTGAAGAATAATGAGACTAATCTTACAGAGTGATCAGTCACTTGTTTCTGACTTGTCACTTAAGAATTGATAATTAGGAGAATCAAAAAAGATGTTTAGAAAAGTCGCTTGTTATGTCTTTAATTTTAAAAAAAAAATATATTAGAAAGACGTTGAAGTCACAGAAGAAATAGAAAATTATATAGCTACAATCGTTTTAATTTGGCAAATACTCAGGTATGGATGTACTATTTGGATATTAATATACTGCAATAAATAGGTACACCTGCACGGTGTAATGAAAATATTACGATACTATTAGTATTGGTTAAATATCTAGGTAATTCTTGTGGTTAGCACACGGCCCTAGCACGAGACAAGCATAAGGAGGCGGATACTTTCAGATATGATAAGTTAGGTTAGTGGAAAGCCAATAAAAGTGTATTGTGCTGTCAGCACCTCTTCGGTTTCCCTTCTGTCATCAGGGAACCCTTCTGGTGGATCGACGACCCGCCATCATTACCATCCAACGCATGGGAGGGGACGGGATACCCCTAGCAAACCCGCCTAATAGTTCTATCAAGGCATTGATGATATCGGTATATGTGTTCCAGGCCATTGCATTACCTAAAACAATTGTTTTAGGTAATGTATAAGTATAAAATCTAAAAATTGTGTGCTTACCGTTTTCTGGGCTTACGTCTTTGAGGAACGGTCGTCTATATACAACAAATAACGTAAAGATACATCTTATCAATCCCAATGCTTATTTACCTGTCATTTAGTTAATGAGGTTCAGAATTTTTTTTTACCTTGAATTGTACTTTATTGCTTATAGGAGGTTAGGTATATGTTGGCCTAGCTTAACATTATATAAATTGCAATAGGTAGACCCTTCTTTCAGACAAAAGTAGCTAGGTATATAAACTTTCATTAAATACCTGGTGACATTTCTGTTGTAAAAGTAATCTTCTCTAATCCTAAATTTTGCTATAGTTTACAATATAGTTTACCTAATACGTTTCACAATTAGTCTGAAATACAATCTAGCAGTATGCCACGTTCAATTTTGTACATATCTTGGAAACCCATTTTGCTAATTCTGGCTGTGGCCAGAATTGTGGAATCTGAAACTCCACTTTTAGATGCATTGCATCAAATTAACAACATCGAGAGAAACAACATACTCAAGGACGGTGTGGCTCCCCTGACAGAATCCAAAGCACTGGTGAGTTATACAATACAATCAAGAACTACACAATTGTTGTATGCTACCAAAAGCTTGCGTTTTTCTAGAAAAATATTGACGTTATTCCTACTAAATATCAATAAAAGTATTGATTAGTTTCATTTAACTATGACTGGCAATTGCAAAACCCACTAAACGCCAATCGTAATTAAGTCAAATATCTCTTCGAATCCATCTAACCTAATAAATAGGTTCAATGTATATCTACAAACACAACGCTACTCAAATTGTGTATTTTTTTCTGTTCCTCTTCGTTAATCCTTAATACTTTCTTAGAGGAAAATGGCAGAAGGCTACATTAATAAAGACGTGGATAGGCAAAATTTGGACGGAAATGGGCAATCATTGGTGCTTTTCAGGAGCATTGCAAAACCTCCGGTAAATGCAACAATTGAGGCTGCGTTGGAGAGCACAATAAAAACATTTTCAGAACTCATCGACTCACATTCTAAGGTAACACATATACAAATACATTTTCTCGTAGACTTTGTTGTAGATAAGTAACGCAGTCGTCAATTGTTTGATGTTTGAAAATGTCCGTATCATCTTTACTTACTTTTGTACTTTTTTTGCAAAATAATTATATTTTTTTTTATATTAACTAGATTCAGAATCAAAATTGGAAATCTGTCGAACTCAAAGGGAAGGGCAAAGGCAATGTAGAAAAAGAGTGCAAATACAAAATTGGTGATATTATACAGAAAGGAGGCCAAGCAACTGTATTTCTGGGTACGCGCGTTTAAAATAAATATATTTCAATTTCAAATCCCATAATCGAAACACTTTGTTTGAATTTGATTTATGTACAATTTTGAACAGGTACAACAGATACTGAAAGCGATTTAGTAGCAGTCAAAATGGTAAAAGCGACCACCGTTTTTTTGCGTTGCTCTTTATATAATAATTTGCATACTGTTCACTTTGAAGGATTTAAACACTATAATATTTCTCCAAGAATCTTTATTTTAATTTGTTCATTAGGGCAACTTCACTCTAAGATCGGAAGCTAACTGTTATAATTCGATAGAGGAGCACGGTAATTTAAGTTAAAATATTTAAAATGGTAATTAGTGCTTAATTGCCGCTTTATTTACTTCAGACAATTTGTTAAAAATGCTTGACGCTGGAATACCAAATTGTGAAACAGAGTCATATGCGTTAGTACTAGAACTAATGACTACAGACGTACATAACCTAATAGGTTTGTGCGGAAATAAAATGTCGCTGAAAACAAGTATTATCTTCATCCGGAGAATGGTAATAACGTCAAATTAAAATCTCCTTAAGAAAAAGTTAATTAAATTAACTTTAAAGTTAAATTAAATGCAATTGCTACAAACGTATAGTTGATGGCCGCCAACTATATTCATGAAAACGGCTTTGTTCACCGAGATTTCAAGTTGGAAAACGTCTTTGCAACTATCCGCAAAAACGCTTCTCAATTAAAAGTTGGGGATTTCGGGCACGCCGAACGATATAGAAATGAAGATGGAAAATTTCTGGAGAAACGAAGCCAGCCCGTTGGAACGCTGGAAAATATGAGTACCTTTGCTCATACGGGGTCATCGCCAAGCCCACGTGATGATTTAATGTCAATATGGTTTATGTTTATTGAGTTACTGACTGGGACACTACCATGGGTTGAAGAGTGTAAACAAATTTACGCAATTAAACAACAGAAGAATAATTTTACCGATCTAGAAAATTTAGAAATTAAAAGACTTTCCCAGGCTATATTGGAGTCAAAATGTGAACATGGAAGGGAGCTTACTATAATATATCCAGGTAATGTAGGAAATATTACCGGTAAAAAATAAAAGTCGGATACTAATTTCTAAAACGAACTATATCAAATCCTAAATGGTTATTGTACAGGAGCAGAATAGCTTAGTCATAATAATTTTATTCAAAAACTGATTCTTGTTTTAGAGTTGACTGAGTTTGCGAACCATATTTTTGGACTTGAGCTTACTGATTAACCTGATTACGATATGTTACATCGCTGCTTGGATACGCTTTTGCTCAATTACGGAATAATTGACGACGGGTCATTTGATTGGGACTTGAGACTGAGGATGGTAAGAAATATAGCTACAAAAACGAAAAGCAAGCGTTTACATAATTTACTAAGGACATTAAAAGTTACTTCAGAGGCGATATATCAATCTTAAAATTTCAGCTCCTACTGGACAATGAAGTGCTCAAAGTCGGTGCTGCTCACAAGGAGTTAGACGAAAGTTATAATATTATGTTTGTTTTTGAAAAATTTTATACGCCCTTACTAAAGGAGATCGAGGCTATTGGAAATGTAGTCCAGCTATCGGATAACGTAAGAAAATCATGTCCCAAATTCCCGCAACCAATCCTTGTATATAAAGACAAATGTGTGCGTTACAAAAGCATAGTAGGACGATGGTACCACAAACAGACACGTGCACTTCAACGGCACCTTTACCGCTAAATCTAACCTAAACCTAAGCTAACAATCCTTGAGGTCTCCTTGTTAGGGAGACCCCAACTCCTGATGACCCTAGAGCTCTTCTTCGCCCGGAAATGACCCTTTTACCCAAAAATAACCTTTCAAGGTCAAACCCTACTTTTGCATGAGACGCAAAGTTATGCTGGTTCCGTTGTTCATAGAGCTCCCCTTTACAAGGAAATGAGCATTTGACCTCTAGATGAAATAAAGTTGAAACACTTTGAAAAAAAGCAAATTGAGATGATTCCAATTATCATGCTTTATTATGCTTCCTTTACATTTAACATTCTGATTTTCATTTTAATAATTTTTAGCACCTACGCATAATCGCTCATTGGCTAATCCAAAAGTATAGCAATAGTGAGCTAGATAGCATTTGTTCTCAACAAATATCTAATAATATATCTACAGTTAGCGGTGTTGGTCTAGTGGTGAAAGGGAGCTATCTCTCTCCACTAGCCAGCGTAAGAACGGGGGTTCAAATCCCCCGATCAGCAACAGAAATGTCTTTGCTGTTGGATTTTCCCTTAAAAAGAATTGCCTTGCCTTTGATCTTGAGTATGCCATCATTAGGCTATACTCAGACAGAGATATCGAAATTTCCCGATATGTTTCCCAAGTGTCTTTGTCAGAATTGAGAAGACTGCCCTCATTTGCATAGATGACAATATATATGCTAATGAGTCGTTATCCCTACCACATCCCTGCCCTCTCCTTTCATGTTGACCATCCGTTTTGCGGGAATGTCAAATAACTCTACTTTACCTTTTTCATTATCTATCTACTCTAAAATTCAGATCACTAATTTTCTAGTTGAGCCAGCAAGCGAGACTTGCGTCAATTCCAAATCAGCAAGGTCAATATACGAATTTCTTTGCAACTAATGTTGATGAGAATCAAATAGAGATGATGACGCTTGCCAACTTTCCAGATAAAGATGCAATTGTTAATATGGTAATCCATTTTAACCTTTATTTGTTAACTGTTAAGAATGTGTTATAATTGCAATATCTAATTATATTTTAAATATTTTAGCTTCAAGTAAATTTAGTAATTGACGCTGGCTTTGGGTACTACTACCATGCCAATGAAAAAAATTTCACAGTGACCATTGACCTTGCACGGAACAATGAAATTACAAGCGTCCACGACTGTAAGTCCTCTCCATTCTTTCACTAATTTATTTTTTAACAGAAATTAATAGTATAAGTATTTTAGATGAACGTTGAAGCCGACACACTTTTAAGCGAATATCTCAATAAAAGTAATTCATGGGAAACTTCAGTACCGTTCTACGGTTTTCGATATTACGAGACAATTGATTCCGCACCTGGAAAATTATCACACAAAAAGATAAATACGACCGTTGTAAGCTTTTTTTTCCAAATTTGCGCAAATGGTAAAATTCAGACAACCAATCAGTTATTTTTAGCTATTCTTAACCATTGCTATTTTTAAAGATAAATAACGACTACTTTTTGGAGACCGGATACAGTTGGAGGCAATATCAGGATAATCTGGAGAAATTTACTGTACTATACAAATTACGTCAAAATTTCAAGTTTCGTGATACATTTTTTAAAAAGTGTGAGGCAGTGGGTCTGACAAAGCTTAGCTGGTGTACTGACGTACGTTTAAGACAAAAGTTCATGTTATCCACTTGTACATATGTATAATGTATATATGTATAACTCCAACTTTTTTTTACACCAAAAGGAGAGTCGTTTTCGTAGTACTCAAGCAGTGTCTAGTAATGCAAACTCAAGCGATATTTCTTCAAGCTCTAGCAGTGAAATAGAAATTTTCGTCCAAACAGACTTTTCAGTTAGTGCAGATGAACAGATAATTACAGACATGTTCAAAAATGGACAGGTAAATGGTCTATTAGTTAAACATGTTTTTTCAGCTTCAACCTTATGTTGATTGAATCTGAATCACTAGAGTGTGTGATATCGGTAAATTAGTGCTATAGAATGTTGAACTGTTGAGGTAACCCAAACCAACTACAACATATGTTCGGTTATATCGAGGTATGTAGACCTAATATATGAACTTCTGGTTACAAAATGTTACGTTTTGATGAGGTTATATAGGTCATAATAAAGTGTTGTGTCTACGTTTCTACCACTGTATTGTCCAATGTCTTGCCAAATAATTGTAGAGCCTTTTTATAGAAACCATTTTAAGTGTACTGCTACAATTTAACTTCATCTTCTCAAATATCTAGCTACATGAAGAACTTTGTAACATTTCAATACAATGGAAACCAAACCTTGATGCAGGAGGGTACAGTTTTATTGTACGAAAGGACATGTATTTTGCTCTTGCCAAAAGCAACTACGTTAACGCCTTGAAGGGCGGAAATTTTCTTGCATATCAACACAATTGGATAGTAGCGGATTCGGATCCAAACGTAATATCTCCTAATTTTACACACTTTGATATAGTTTTCGTACAGTAAACTCTTTGATTGACTACAACTTTTACAATGTTACAGTTTAACCAATTACAAATTTGTACTGACTTTTCATTCCTTGTAATATTATATTCAATGCAGCACAACCAATTTGCCAATGATTTGGCTCTAGAAATGGATTTTGAGGCGGGAGCTATTACCAGTATTGGGTGTAACTTTGAAAATGGATTAAAAATATTTGCCACTAAAATACTAACAAACGAACTGACTTCCGTAGAGGAGAGAATAGTATCTAGTACGCAGTTGTTGACAAATGATCAAACCAACGCTAACGTAAATATGCTATAATTTCTTTTGTACTCCTCACTATGCTCCTAACAAAAACGTAATTATAACATTCCCACTTTTAATTTTTTTTAGCTTCTCGACATAAACCCGCACGATGTGTCAAGCGTAGCTTTTGGTTATGCAGTTACAGCTAACGGCTCAGTGAAGAGCGTCATAATTTATGAAACATATTGCTATGAAGCTCTTCTTTTAGTAAATCAAGAGAGGGAGCGCCTTGAAAGAGAAAAGTTGGTATTGCTAGAAGAGGTATGTAGCCAAATCCATGTATTCATAACTAATTAGTGGCGGATACATGAGGCATAACGATAAGTCATAAATTTCAAATATTCAAGTATTTTAACATACATGTTTGCAATAGTACTTTATATAAAGTTGCTAAGCAAAACTGCCAGCAAGGATCATAATTTACAATAGCCGCACGGTCCAATATCTCCTTTATATAATTCATTACTCTATAACAGTACTTTTTCCACTCATGTGTCAATGCGTAACGGATGCACAAAAAAACCTTCTACTTTTCCTCCACGCCTAGCTCTAAAAGATGGGCATTAAATATGCAACGGATTTTCATTTCTTTATTCCTTTGGAATAAAAAAAAATTTAGAAATTAAAATAAAATCTTCCTGTCATAGGACAAAATTTTCTACTACTACATACCTTGCCTTTCACCAATAACATGACACAAAAAAGTAAACAACATATTTGAGTTGGAATTGAATGAGGGGGTACACTTTGAAATCTGTGCCAAAAAGCCCTCCTACATTCTACTTCTAGGCAGTTTGCTTAAACCGAGTCTTATTAAATAAGAGGAGTAGAATGTTAGGGGGTAGATTGGCGCAACAATATCTTCTAAAACAAAAACTGTTCCCCTTTTGTTCAATTCCAACCATGTATTTGTTTTATTGAACTGTGAAGCGATTCTTGTTGTAATAAGCTGAAAACCTGACGGGATTCTTGGTGGGTAGTGCGAACCGAAAGGCAAATATAATTGCACCTTACCATATTCTTTTGACCAGTTAAGAGAACTACAGCTAAAGAATAGATAATTCATGCGCACAACTCTTGCAGAGACTAACAAACTCGGTAAATTAAGAAAACACGAGCGCAAAAATCTACCACGATTTAATATTGTTTTGAATAAACGTCGTAAAAAATAGTGGTTTGAATAATTAAGGCCTAATTAAAGCAAATTCTGACGCTTTATAAACATTTATTTTTGTGGAAAAAATTATAATGGAACGCAAAACTTACCTAAACATAATTAATCTCTGTTTACAACAGAATTATTCCGTCGCCCAAGATTATAGGAAAAACTACGTTGGAAGACAAAGTATTATTTTAAAAACAGCATGTGGCTCGTCCATCTCACGGACCGATATTACAAAGCCTCTCGCAAAGCAAAAATTTAATGAGGATACTCCAAAGGAGGCACTATCGACTTTTGTAGAAAGAATTATAAAGAAAAAGAATGGTCTCAAGTATGAAATGGTGCGTTAAACTACTCGATAATAAACTTACATTTATTGTATCACTGTAATAATTTAAAACTTATCGAATTGTTCTAGATCACAGCCGAAGGGAAAAAGAAGATAAGTTTTGTTATATTCCAATCAAGACGAGATGGAGTGTGGAAGATAAACATCGAGGTTTATGCGTAACTTTTGTTCTTTTGTCGCAAATAAAAATGTTATTATATAACAAACAATTATAAACAATAGAGTGCTTTCAAACTAGAACATAGGATACTACTTTGAAACAAAAAATTATTTGGAAACAAAAAATATTTCCCGAATTGCTTTTGAATTATTTTCAGACTTACCGTAAATACCCATTTAAACGCCCTGCGCGTTTAAGTAGCCTACCTATAAGTAGCGTATTAGTTACTTTATAGAAATGTTCTGTCCGTCCGTCTCGTTACGCGATAGCTCTTCAACAGTTTAACTTTTTTTTAAATCTGTTTGCGGGAAAATATTCTCGGGGTTAAGACTAAGGTCATGTTCAAAGATGCTTTAGATTCCAACTAAGAACAATTAACATTCTCTTGCGGTTATTTAGTAAATTGTTACCTTAAACCCTATTGTCCTAAACTTACACTTGAGCTTGACCGAGGTCCTTAGTAGCAAATAGATGCAAACTAGGAGAATATTACACCTTGGTTTTGGTTATGTAGTCTACTGGCAATATATTAGGTAATTCGTTGTAATATACGCCTTTGTTTATTTGAGATAAAGTAGGGCTAATTAGGGCCAACTAGTCACCGCATGCCATTTTTAACATAATAATTAAGTAGCGGACTAGCTATGTTATGAAGACTCTCTGTCCGTCTGTCTGTCCGGTTGCGTTTTAGTTCCCGAACGGATTGAGTGAGTTTTTGAATCCCACTAATGAACCCCAATGCCGAAAAATCGATTGTTTCGGTTTCTTATTTCTGCTTAGATGAAAAGTAATATAGTAATAACAATAATATAGTAATATAATAATAATAATATTCTAAATGACATAGGTGACCCATGAACCCCATTGTATGACATCCAAAATGACCTTCAAAGATATGACAATTAATTACAAGTTAAACCTCACTTTTCCCTTTCTTATCTGTGACTCCCTAAATTCGAAACATTAACTCCGAAAAACCCGGTTTTTAGGAATTAGTTTTACATTTTATATTCTTTTCATATTATTTTTTTATACAATATATTTTTATACGTGCGGTTTATTAAGTAGTGTCAACTACTTTATGTTTTCGTTCTGTCTGTCTGTCCGTCCGTCCGTCCGTCCGTCCGTCCGAGTAGCCCGTGTATCTCAGGAACTACT
>VYYI01004263.1:0-10698 GCA_021029175.1 Bilobella aurantiaca
TCCAGCACCGTGAAGTTGACACCTCAAATTACCACCTCAATTACATGTAGCGGTATAGCAAAGCGTGAAGTTACCACCTCATCACCTCAAAATATTTTTAAAAAGTTCAGGTGATGAGGTGCTGACTTCACGCACCGGTGGTGATGCGTGAAGTTAGCACCCGGCTCCAGCACCGTGAAGTCAGCACCTCTCCTCCTAAACAATATTAGTTAAGTTTGGAATTTCAAAATTAGCAGTTTGTAAATTAAAAAAAAAGTGTTTTTTTTCTCAAATTTTAATTTGTTCAAAGAAATTGTGTTTTCTAAATTTTAAACTTCTAAAAAAACATTTTTTTGACAAATTTAACTTCTCAAAGTTTTCAAAAAAGTTATTTTTCGAAAGAAGTGAAGCATTCAAGCAAAAAATTAAATAAATTGCCCTTTAAGTTTTATATTATAGTTTTCAAAAAAAGATATGTAGATGATTAAAACCAAAGAAAAAACTATAATTAGTCCATTCCTGGACGCATGACACGCATGCACAGCTTGAGGATGACAAGGATGACCCCGGCGAGTCCGAAAAAGAATGATTGAAATAGATGTAATCATCTCGTAACGGGCGGATTCTTCCGTGCCGAGACGAATGTAGCCAAGGGTTTGAATCTCTCGTCGATTGTACTGCTCCTCCAGGTCCATATCCCATCACCATTTTGAGCAATACAGGGTCCACTGCTCTTCGTTTTCTAATAATTAGTTGTTATGTTCGGTTAAGTTTTTGAAATTTTGAACTTTCTGTCCGCAAGATAACGCAGGAGCAGATGGAGCTCATAAAGGTACTCGAAGGCATGGTTATAAGCAATTAATTTAAATTCCACTCAGTTTTACATTTCTAATGCAGCTAATTTCGAGTCTAAGCCAAGGAATGTAACGAGGAATACACAAAGAACAAGATCATCTCAGCGTGGTAAGAGCGTCAGCATAAAAACCAAACTGTTTGATTTGTAAATTTACTTATGCGAAAGTTGTTTTTGTTAGCTGGACAACAAAAGTACGGTGTTGACCCGCCCGAAACAAAATTACCAGAAATGGCAAAGGAAACATGGAAATCTTCTAGGGGCCGCAATAAGACAAACAAAAACTCAGTGTCATTGTTTTATTCACTCACTCGCATTCCCTGGGGTGGCACTATTCGTGTAGCTAATGACTAATGACAGTTTCAAACACGTGCTCATTTGATAATTTCCTTTATATAATGTACTACATGTTTAAGACAGTACCAAGTATCCATTCCTTTATCCTTAATATGAAAGCTACAAATGTGCAGCCATCCGTTCACTTAACTAACATCTTCACGCGCCTTAGACATAAACGATATCACCTTAGCCAAAACCATATTAGCAACGAACATGGTCAATTCATATCCAGATAGATACAACAACAGAGGAAACCTCTTGCCTTATCCTCTTGTCAAAAGCGATTTCTTCTACGGTGAGGATATATTCATTGCAACAGTGAAGCATTATTTCCCACTACAAAAAGAATGGGGTTGTCAAGAAAAAGAATGCAAGATTCGGAAAGTCGAAGAGGTTTACCCAGGCGATGATGTGAATCTTTTGCAACCCAGTAGCTTTGCGTTCCTCATAATAAATCGTGGCCTTCGCCAAAACTGGGTTGGAACTATATCTGGCACACGAGCATGTCCTTTAAAGAATATTAAAATTACATACTCGTTTGTTGGAAACCAGGCGCCGCCGCTTCTCATATACTACCTACCGTTTGTTCGCGAAACAGAACTGGTACCAGATGAACACGATCTTACATTGTCGCAAAATATTTTAGGTGTAAAATATAAAGTTTTCGCGTATACTTTAAATACCGGGGGCCATTACGTAACGATCATAATAACATCAAACAAAAGATATAAGTACGATGGATTATCACCCGGAAAACTTGTAGAATACGCCAGTACAAATATTTATATGATAAGCACTGTTTATTTAATAAGAGAGTAATTAAACTACTGAACTACTTTTTTAGTTCTAGTTTAATAATACATATTTGTACAATAAATACATTTAAAAATTATATATTTTTTTTAATAAATTTAACAAATAAAAGCAATTTTTTTTTGTATAAAATTTAACAATTTTTATATAATAATTTTCTGGTGCTGGAGCCGGGTGCTAACTTCACGCATCACCACCGGTGTGTGAAGTTGCCACCTCATCACCTCAACTTTTAAAAAATATTATGAGGTGAGGAGGTGGTAACTTCACGCTTTGCTATACCGCTACATGTAAATGAGGTGGTGATTTGAGGTGCCAACTTCACGGTGCTGAAAAAGAGGTGCCAACTTCACGCACCCTTGGTCAGAAAAGGTTCCACAGTAGCCTCGAGATAATTCTGAAGACTGCCATCATTGCATACTCGTATGCTAATACGATCTTCCTTCCATATTCCTACTCCTTTGCATGTTGACCACTATGCGGGAATTCACTACGTCATAATAGCGTTGTTGGTGCAACCCTCAAAAGCACGATTTGGTGTTTGTTTTTTGAGTTTCTCTCAACGCGACATTGCAGCAGAAGAATGTAAAATATAACTTAAAGACTAGTCAAACAAGACCGTGTAGGACAGGAGGACCCAGAAATTAATATTTCCCTGTCTCAGGACGGGCATTTGTCAAGTTTCAAATAACGCTCCTTTTCCTTTAGTTCTTTCCTCAAAATTATAAAGGGAAAATGAAAATTTCAGAAGTTTTGGTTTTATATTTTAAAGTTAATTGTTTATTATGTTGTTTACATAAGGTTGTTTTCTTCTGGCTGGCTCTCACTGTATACTAAAATTTTACACCACATGACCCAAAATAGAAAAACTAAACTCTTCCCCATTGGAAATTGTAGAAATTGGACAGAAATTGCTCATATGAAGTCAACGCAGGAGTAGTTTGCAGTAACCGAATCCCTCAATAAAATTTATAACTTTGCAATTCTAATCTCTAGTTAGAAGACAGTAGGGTCATTAGTCACGTTGAAGGAATATTGGCATTTTGATAGTCTGATACCAATTGTGTTGTATGTCCCACTTTTCATGACATTTCGCAATTATTCGACAAGTAGCTAAAATATTAAATCTAACATTTTTCGCTAAAATACTCTCTGCAGACATTTTAAGTGCAACAAAATTTTCAAGCATTAGTAACTTCTGAAAGTGGTATTCAGATTAACGGCTATTAATTTTAGTTCAATTTTTATTATGGATTTTGTTAGTCCAACTTAAAATCTCAAAATCTGTCCAGCTTTACTTATAAGAAGTTGTAAGTTGGATAAAATCGTCTTTCGATCGTCACACGTTGATATAATTGAAAATCAAAATGTTTGTGACGCTCTAAAATTTTGTTAAAATTCTAAAGCATACAGCGACTGTTGTCAACACACGATGTTGACAACACTCATTCAAACAGACAATTTGCAGCAAATCATTGACGTAGACATCAGCAGTTGTGCTGTTGAGGAACAGAACGCTTAACTTAACTTACTCCATTCAAACAAATATTGTAATACATTCTTGCTCAGGATGAGCAAGCCCTTTGAATGCTATATTGGTCAATTTGGGATTTCAGAGTGCCGATGACAGGCCCTTAGAAGCGATTACTTCATATCAAGGCCCCCGACTTGCAACTCTCACCTTTTTTTCTAATCTCCAATCAAAATAATCCAAAAATTAATAGTATTTTTTTTACTAATTTTTTCGTTGAGATTTTCATTTATTTATTTGAGTCAAATTATCAAATCAATAAAACTTGTCTATTCTCCGTGGCTTAGACTGATTGATGCAAAAGAAGGATAAGTTGAACCTCGGGTAAGCTAAACAGGTTGAGCGTTGCCGTTCAGAAGTTAGCTTAACCCGCTTCACAATCTCTTGATTTAAAAATGATTTGAAAACCACCAGAAACCTTGCCGCTTTTATTGCTTTCTTTTTGCTACAAATATTTCAAGTAAAGCTATAAAGGAAGAAACTATTAAAGCAAATGGCACAATCAAGAGCGTTTCAAAAATTGTCATCCAATCCAGTGTCCAAGACTCATGCTGCACCTGAAAACACAATTTAAAAATTATTTATTATACAATTATAATACAAAAATAAACTATAGTATTAAATTATCCTTCTATTTTTGACAAATTATGAAAATAAAAGTAAGACTTTTGAGTACTTTTGTGCTCTGCAAAGTTTGTGACTCGCATTCATTGGTTCCCAACATCCATTTCTCTTCCAATTCGTCCAATTCCCCGTTTTCTTTCATTGTCAACACAGCAGCGTTTATTTGAGCTCTGAAAAAGAACTTTAACATTAAAGTTAGTTAGGCTAACTTTAAAAATATAACTAAGAGAATGTTTATACAGTAAACCCGGATGTGAATCTCGTATAAATTAAACTAATAATTGAACATGGTTAAGGTTTATTTGATTTTACATCATCCGGATAAGCTTAACCCCCGATAAACTAAATAAGTTGGTTGTTTCCGTTCAGTTTTGATTTAACCGGGGTTTACTGTTTAAAAATTAAAAACTTGCTGACCTTAGCGCATAACCCGCACGAGTTGCTACTGCAAAAGCCTTCTTAGGTCCAAAATAATCTGAGGCTATCATTACGTTGCAGGGTTTGAGACTCGTTTCATAGGCAGCATACGGGCTTTCCATAATAAAGGCATAATGCTCTGTCACGCACAAAATAAGAATAAATATAGTTATTGTATTACAAGCAATGTTGGTGTATCATTGTTTGAATGTTTTAAAGCTTACTTATTCCGTAACGGACTCTAGCCACGCCCTCTTCGATAGTCCCCGGTAAGTTCGTCAGCTTGTCACGTGTCATGCTCGAATAGATTTTACGGTGAGTTCTGTCAGGAGATACCTAATAGTCAAGTATATGCAACATTGTAAACTTAATGCTTTGATGCTTGCATAATTGCAGTTGCATAATGGTATGCTTATATTATGTTTAAACTAAATTGACATGTTTATCTACAGTTCATTATACTAAGAGTCGAAATACAAATGCTTAATTCGAAATTGCAAAATTTTCATTTAGTATTTAGTGCAAAACCTGTGTTTTTTGCTCAAAGTTTTCAAAAACTAAGAGCATTCTATAAGGTTGCCAAAATCAAATTGTTATCCTAGGAATGCTAGAGAGACAGTTTGGCTCTGTAAATAAATTTAATTCATATTTACACACAAAGTACCATTTTATCCTTCTCTTTAGATACACACATCTTAGGCAGATATCCAATAAATATCTTTTCTATCTATAAAATAAACATACCCTGAAATAGTCGAAAGTGCTGCCACTCCGCAGGGAGCCAAACTGAACGCGCTCTTGGGATGCAAGGTCCGAAATAGATCTTATGTCCGACAGTGAATTTGTACTACTCCTCCCAAGTATGTCGGCAATTCTGTACGTAGCAAACGAGCCGACGTATGCTCCGAAATATAGAGCAATGAAGATCCAGAATATGAATTGAAGTGCAATCCCTGAAGTGGTGATGCACTTACTATTTTGCATCTTTTTCTTGAAAACGCGTTCGATAAGGTAAGATATGAGGATAAGTGAAAGAAGTACTGCAAAAACTGTTGACCATAGCAGAATGCTTGCAGGTCTCAAAATGTGCCTCCTGTTGAAAACATTTCCGGTATCTGGCGTCTCATTGTTCAATAATTTTCCGGAGGGACCAAACCCTGGCTTTCTTAGTAGTATAGCCAATTGGAATTCAAGAAATGGGGTTGAGAAGTCTACAGCACTTCGCCGTTGGCTTGTTATTGTAAGTGGTGCTATTGCCATATCGGCCACGCCCTTTTGTTAACATGCAATATAAAAATATTTGAGTTAACTTAATTCATTAGACATTTTATTCATGTTCAACATAACGCAAAATTTTATAATGAACTTGCCAAACAAGCCCATCCCTCAATCTAAATAAACAGTCTAAGACCATTTTTATAATATGTTGCAAACTGACTTTTGTCTTAGGACGGGCTTGTGACAACAAAATCAATAAATATATCTCCAGTATTGCTTCAAAATACTACGTTTATTAAATAAAATGTTTTACTCATACGTCTTCTAAAAGTTCTCCGACCATTCCATTCCAAGAGCCTTGCGTCAACCTCCCATATTTGTTGTCTTGAACTAAACTTAACTTATCTGCAACAGTGAAATGAGTATTTATTTTACCATTCCAAATTTATATTATATTTATAATAGGAATAGGATTAAATTACTAAATTTATTATTAAAAAGTTATCAAGTATTTGGTAATTCTTCATACAACATAAAAGGAAAAAATTTACATTACTCACATGTGAAGTTTAGTCTTGCTGACAAGATATCTGCTAAGTCTTTGGAAAATCCCTCGAAGACTTCATTTCCAAGGTAAGTTGTATGATCCCTTTTCAGCATTAGGAATGGCGCACCCTGGAAACATCTTAACGTTATGTCGGATTCAAAAATAAAGTTTGACCTCGATAGGTCATTTTGAGGTCAATGGGTCATTTGTGGATGATAGGGCCCGGAGAGGTATCCTACACAAATGTTCCGCTCTAAGCGAAATTTTTAAAGATTATTTTACGTGGAAGATTATTTTATACGTTTACCTTTGACCCTGCAGGGGGTATATTGGGGTCAAACAAAAATAAACTTGACCTTTGCCGTATATAAAGAAACTCATAACAGCAAGCAAAAACACAAAATATCTTTGCACTAACCAGAATCGAAGTAATTTTCTCAACTGGCTCCATCAATGCGGTATTTGGCAGAATAATAACAACAGTCAGCAACGGTAAATGCATTGTAGACTTGCATCAGTTTCAAAGTCGGGTTCTGTAATGCTACGAATGGAAAACAACAGTGAATTACTGTTCAATTAGAAAGGTCCTAAAGGTCCACTGCGGTTTTTAATTGCACTAATTAGTACATGCTGTGTTTCTAATTAACACAGAACAGAATTGTCATCAAACTAAACTAGAGCAAAAGTGTCTGCATGAGGCATAGTCTTTTTTTACGACTGACTTGTAAAGAATTTGACAAATGAAACCCACATTGTGAAACATCCATTTCTCGCCAACTAAAAGCTAAACTTAAGTTAGTTTTTTAAGTTTTAAAGTTCAACTAAAAGGATTTACAATCTTTAGCGCGAATTTAGAGCGAATTTAGAGCGAACAAAATAAAGATAGCGTTTCCAATGCAAAGTGTAATTTTGAGTAATTTCAGATCTGTTTGTATACTTATGCGCCTCCACTTCCTCGCATAAATTTTCACAAAGTTAGGAACTTAATACCTTCAAAGCTCTCAAATCACTACACGTCGACATATGCTCTCTACGTTTTCTTTCACTACTCAGCGACAATGTCACAAATGAGAAATGATATGCTTACACAAAAGATTTATTTGACACTTAAGATTTTGGCCAAAGGAAGGTCAAATAACCTAAAACGTTCATTAACGGGTCTCATCCGCTCGAATAACCATTTTGGCTCTGCTAGTTAAATGCTTTGCACATTTAATGGGTCTCATATTAAACTAGTTTATTTAAGTCAACATTTATTTGATTGAAAATTCAAGTTTCGATGGCGTAGATCATATCTTTTTGGCGTTGATCCTGGTTAATAAAAATCTAATATTAGTACATAATTCTTACACAGAAATCTAGAATACATAATATTCAGTTTATGGCCATTATTGGAAGAAAAAGAAAGAGTTTTTATTTTGTCAAATGCACAAATAATATTAGTAAATTTGTAGTTGGAATCAATTCGCACTTTGATCAATTTCAAACAGCGGCTGACCATGTTCCACCTCGCTACCATCTTCCACAAGTATTTTGGTAATGACGCCATCTTTATTGTAATCACCTCTATGCTCTGGCTCTTCTGCGTATATCATTCCATGTCTGACACGCTCTTCCGTCTGAATGTCGCAGAGATCAGTACCAAACTGAACTTTGTGTCCTACTTTGACATAGGGTGTATCACTTCCTGGTGGCTTCAAATGAACGATACCCTTATACGACGCAACTGCGATAAATTTATTCTGGAAAAATATTTAATTCAAATATGCTTCAATTAAACTTATATCCGTTTAAAGCTTTTTATTCAAAATGTGTGTAATAGGAAATTATATGTGCTTAAGTATTGAAATAGTGCAATTTCCGCGACCGTAGGAAAACAAGAAAAAATTAGCGCACCTCTGCTATTTCAATAAGAATGTGACCACTCGTACTCGATTCACTACTTTAACTAATTAAGCTCCTTTTAGAACTGTTACATATCATTTTAACTCTAAATTCGGATTCGATTGTGGTGACTCATTTATCTAATGCGGTAATATGTGTGCGGTGCTAAGTGCCAAAGGATCGTGAGATTAACGTACTAACTTTTAGGTTTTTCGAACCACAAGTTCCGGTATTCTGGTGGTTATAATGGTATCTTACTTAATATACAAATTTAGTATTTTAATGAGGGTATAAATAATTTAGTCCAAGCATATTATTAATTTCATTTCCGCAAAGCAGAATCAAAATAATGTGAAAGCGGCAATAGGAAGATCTGAATCTGTGGCCCATTTAGTAAAATTAATTAATCCCATTATTTCCATTTAAACGCTAAATATATTAACTTACAATTACAATCCAGCTCTAACTCAAATCAATTTTAGCAATTGTCAAAACCGTGACTAGGTTTTAGCCCGCAAAAATGCTCAAAGCTATCCTGTCGGAAAATAGGTGAAAATAGTTGAAAAGTAATTCCTCAAATCAAGATCAAATTTACAGAAAAGTACAACCTATTCCCATCAAGCATCACAACATGCATGCCGTGCTTATTATGCCCTATAAACGCGTTATGTGTTTTGTTTGTTAACATTTCTAAAAATGGAGTTTTTGTTTTTGGAAACACTAAATATTTTTGGGAATTGCATTTTTAAACACTTCATTTTATAAAATGTGGATTTGATGATAGATTGTAGTAACATTTTATCGCCCAACTTTTACAAATGCAACTAAAAATTACTGCTAGAATTAGGTTATTGTGAATTTTGTACAGGACAGATCAATTTATTTCCGGGTTTAGTAATTCAATTTTATTAATTTAATTTAGTACCTCGCGCTGCTGGTCAAACAATAAGTCTTAAAATGAGGACAAACGAGGTTTGAGTAAACTGCTATTACGACAGTGATTCAGAGCCTTGTGTCAGAAACGTTAGTTTTGCATAACTAAAGAATAACGACGGCGCCTACCAACATTTGATCATGAGGGAAGTGCAATAATTAATATTTGATACAACACCCAGTTCTCTAGAAGGTCAAAAGTTCAAATAAGTGCATTATTTAATGATGACTAAAGGCTCTCGTCGGCTAGTCTTTATTTCCACGCTTTCTTTCTATGTTCAAATGTGATATTTACAAAAGTGGAGTTTAGACCTATAGTAATTATAAATTGTAATATCATAATTCTACATACAAAGCGATTCATTTCCTTACTAGGTATAGGTATACTAGGTAGGTAGGTAGGTATAGGTATACTATAGGTAGTACTAGGTATACTATTTCTAATATGTCGCTTCGGCAATCCTCGTGTTCTAGTATTCAAAGATTTAAGAATGCAAGTTCAATGTTATAGTGATTTTTGCACAGACATGGTTTCATAAAATAATGTAGCAAATGTATTATCGTTTACAAGGTTATCCTTCCTATACTATACACCAACATACATCAATCTTAGGCTGGACATGCATTTGTTCACATACAGATAAGGAAATATTATCAAATCATAAGATATAGATCAATGAAGCTCTAAGGTAAGAGTAAAATAGGTAAGTCAAGTAAAACTTGAATACAATTATTTTGAGAAAAGTTTTTATATATTATTAAGAAATGAATGTATAGCCTTGTTTATAACAGAACTTGACTGTTCAATAATCTCACATCGATTTCATCAATGAACAACCCAAAATATCATAAACGGATTAGAACTTGGAAGGAGAGTCCTATCAGCATACCTATTAGTTATATATATAGTATAGTATATAAGTAATCCACTACATTTTGTATAATCAATTTTATAGTTATTAATATTATTACAAATTATTTCCACATAATTTTATTTGCATTGCCCTCGCAAATTCATTGTGATTAAAATTTAGTATTAAATTTAGTGTTACTTGGGCCCTTGAGGGCCCAAGTAACAAGAAGGGCTAATGTGGCCAACAAGGATGCGGATACTGCAGTAGCTTTATTGCCAATCAGGAGAGGAAGAGTGTGATGGGGCAATGGCTAATATAGCCACTTGATTAGGCTAATTGGCTAATTAGCTATTCAGGGTGGCTTGTGGCATGTGGGCCACAATATTATCCAATTGTCCACCATTATGAAATTCATCTATTTATCCGAAAATTAATGTAAAATGAATTTATTGGGGTCAACTGTATTCAAAAGCAAACTGGTCAGTTAGAAACACTAAAAATTTTAAACTTTAATTTGGTCATTTTTCAATTCTTGTCGCTTGTAATTTAGTAGAAAATATACTTATAAACAAATACTTTCGAAAAATACAATGTCGCACAGAATGTTGTATCTCTTGATAGGTTTATTGGGGAACCCCTAGGGGAAAGGGGAAAGGGACGATCGGGGTCAAAGATCAAAGGAAACCTGTAAGGGGTATTAGGGGGA
>VYYI01004264.1:0-10698 GCA_021029175.1 Bilobella aurantiaca
TAACTTTTCGTTTCATGCAAAACTAGCAAAAATTCGACCAAACCGATTTTTCGGATTTGGGGGTCATTTAGGGGGTCATTGATGCAAAGGATTAAGGATAGGGGGTCATTTAGGTGCTTGAAATTATCTTAACTTTTTGCTTCATGCAAAACTAGCAAAAATTCGACCAAACCGATGTTTCGGATTTGGGGGTCATTCAGGGGGTCGCCAAAATGAGGGTGAAGGGGATTTCCCCTATGGCCCCCATCTTCGAACTTGCCCTCACTCTTGACACTAAGAAAATTCTCCCGCAAACAGATTTCAGAAAAGTTAACCCGTTCAAGAGGTATCGTGCAACCGGACGGACGGACATTCCCATAAAGTCGCTAATACGCTACTTAATAATGGGATTGCCGCTGTCACCAGAGAAACGTATCGGACGCCAAATATGCTTTGTATTGTATTATACCACATAAATATAAACCAGATAAAATCCGTTTTAAGACGGAACTTAATTTGGTCGTTGGAAGTTAGCCCCACATTCCCTGCAAGTTCACCCATCACCCCCTGGAATTTGACCCCTCATCCACTCAAAAGCGAGAATTTAGCCCCTCAGTCATTCAAAAACGAGAAGTTAACCCCTCATCCACTCAACCATAAAAATTAACGAAAAATATTAAATATAAATTTATATATAAATAAATAAATAGAATATACGTATATATATATATATATAAAAATTACTTTAATATTTGCTAATTTTTATTTGCAAGCAAGGGTTTTTAGTGCTGTACATAGAATGTGAAATGTGACTCCGAGTTACACAATGAAAACTGAAGTTAAGTCTTAAATACAACAAGCATATTAATGAGGACGTTAATGATAACATCATTCACAATTATTAAAAGCGTAAGTGGACCTACGCTAAACATATTTTCAACTTTAGTTGTGAGTTGAAGTAAGGAACCGCACTGCTTTGTTCTAGAGATGCTAGCCCTGACTTCGAGCGTCTTGATGTACGTTCGTGACGCAAGTGTCAATTTGTAAGTCAAATTTGCCATGAATTTAACCAAAAGAATCGCAACGATGCCAAGGAATGTTGATGCGCCTATTATTAGAAGGTAAAATTTGAACTTAAGCCTTATAAACATGTATGCTGGCATTATCACTAAAATTATTCCACAGGCCACAATTAATGGCAATGTAGTCGAGTAGCAGGATATGAACATAGAATGGTAAATTTGACGACATCTGTAGAATCGATGATATTTATCAAAATCACGCTGAGATAGTTTGCGATTCCTAGAAAAGCAATAAAAACGTACAAAGATCAACTTCTAAAGCCTCTATATGATAGCCAAAAAAGCCTGTAATACGACAAGAGAATTTAGTTTATTTATCCATATTTTCTTGTTCTAGAACGGGCTTGCTTGGCTAGTCCTACTTATATTACCTTGATTACAGCAAAAAAGTGCTGCTATATATTTTTTTTAGAAATAAATTTAAACCTGTAGCTTTGATTTCGCAATTATGAGAGTTTGAGTTTAGATAAATAATCTTTCTTTTTTTTAAATAAAACGGATATTACAACACCTCCGTATAATACAATAGCTTGCTGAGTCGTGTACAACGTAAGAAATGTCATTTTTGCCGTTTGATCAATAAGAGATAAGTTGTATTGATTGGCCCTGCAAGCACGTAGAAACTCAATTGAACTTTTTAAAATTTTAGATTTAAAAGCATTACTGTGAAAGCTCAATTTTTTTTGGAAATATAAAGCTAACAATAGTTAACAAAGCAAATTGTTGAACATTGGTTTATAAACGTTTCCCAAGTACTTCAGATTCCACGTAAAACTCCAGCTTCAAATGTTAATTTTTTTTAACTGTTAATTACAATTAACAAACTAGGAATTGTGTAAAAATATTGTTAGAATATCTCCCGGATAAAAGAATGGCGTGGGTACGAATCTCACCCGAGATATTTTTTTTGGGATTTGGGACCAAGTGGTCCCAAATCCCACCTGCAGACTCTGGGATGCCATAACTAATTAGGAATAAAGATTAGACAATTTGGATTTTATAGCAAGCTTCAGCATACTTAAGAACCCACGATTCCATGTAAAATTCCAGTTAAATAGTTGTTGATTGTTAATTATTAATGACAAATTACTAATTAGAAATTCTAAGGTTTCTACGTTAAATTTGAATTATTGTCAAAAAATTCAATGAATAAAGTTGTTAGGATTAGAACCCGCAACATAAAGAGTGTAATAACCACTCTCACCATTACGCAAAAATCGTATTGTTAAATAACACAAAAAAGACGGCGAAGTTGATGCTTGACGACTCGCCGCCAACCAACAATCACCAAACTCCCTTTTATATATAAAATTCATGGCAAAAAGCTTACAGTGTCTTGGTAGCAACATTGATAATTGTCACTTGTGCACTGTAGTAGAGAATAAATATGTAGGAAATAGGTAGAACTATTGCCCAATCGAAGATAAAACCGGATATCCAAATTAAAGTTATTGGTATGTAGAAAACGCTAGGGTTGAAGAACCTGAAGAACGGAAGTTGATAGGTTACCGCCAGAACACCTCCGGGGTAAAGTGGCACAATGGTGAAAATGGCGCTCAAAAACAAACTATATGTTATTAACAAGCCGCCAACGCCATTTGCCTGTGTACCTTTTGTGCATTTACCAATAACATCTAGGAGTTAAACAAACCCATCACAAGTCAACTTAAAAGAATAACAGTATTTGGGTTAATGAATTATTATTTCTGACCTTTGATTTTTGCTATTAGAATTATTTGGTTGATAACAGCTTCCAACTCGTCAACGTGACACAAAACTATTGAAAATGCGCATGCAGCAATTATGTTAACACAAATTATTAAAAGAGCGAAAACAACATCTGCAGAAGTAACATCGTGACTTAGCAACTTGCTTCCAAAGTAGCATGAAGTTCCAATATTTCTTGACACGTGACACCACTGGAGTAGTACCCATGCGATATAGCGACATTTAAAGGGGTCTTTGCACAACGCGTTGACGACCGTGTTTGTTTCGTTGCTGCATTTAAATGGTAGGCTATTGAGCCAGAATCCGAATTTTAAAGACCAGATAAACGGGCGTAAGGCGTCCGACGACATAAGGCTCTCCATTTTGCACAAATATGACAAATGACAATAGATTAATGTTATTTCCGTATTTGCGCGTTTCAATTTTAATTTTGTAGTTTACATCACAATTCTGAATTGTATGGTTTATAACATTTTAACATCGGATGTATTTCCGATTTGACTTGCAAGTACTACTTTACACATCTGCTAATACACTAGGTAATCCGCAATTACAATATTGAACCCTTAGCTTTTGCAAATCGCTATTTTTTTGTGGCAAAGTTCATATTTATTGCTTTCAAAATCCGAACTTAAAATGCCTGCAGTTGGACAATGTAAAATTGTGTCTTTTGTTACCTAGAGAATGCAATAGTTAATTCATACAATTTTATTTCCTTTTTAAAAAGACCATTTAAAATATTCAATCAGCTCGACGAGTGTCTCTAGACCTCGAGGCCACTGAAATATATATTATTAACTACCTCATGAAAGTGAACTTCACTTAAGCCTGGTTTTACATGAATTATATATCCACTGCGCTTGCCAGGGAATTTTGCTCCAGATACCTCAACAACTCTAATGCCCTGCGTCACTGTGTGGCGTTATCGCCACAGGTCCCCCTCACTAGAGATTAACCCCTAGGACTCTACTGTCTTAAGACAGTATGCAAATTGTCCTAACGCAACTCAGGCAGACCACCTTATCAGTGGGCTCTAGAAGGTCGGATTAGGATAATTACGCTAGTTTTACTGTCTGTTCTGCCTTTGCTTCTGAAAAAGCAACTTACATCGCAGAGGACCTTGCTGTATGAAGACGGCGAAGGTAGCACTCGTGCCCGATTTTCCACCACTTGTGACGAGCAGAGAAAAGGGTAAGATTGACAGTGTTGTCCACTTCGCTAGCCAGGTCCGGTTGCTCCAGAGAACTCAACAACTCACCCTTATGATCGCCCTTACTGTGTGGCGTTATCGCCACACCTGCATGCTACAAAAGCTGGGAGGGCATTTTGCGACTGTTGATACTGATTAATGGATGCAGATAGTAAGTAGTATGCTGTTAAGATTGTGTCACTGAATTTTTGACCTTTATTCTGAGCTTTAGGCGGTTAACTTTTAAAATTTTGGCATAAACTTGAAGCTTAAGAATTAATTTTCTGACATCAAATTTTTTACTTTCTACTATCTATGTAAATCTAACATCAATTTTAGTTTAATTATTGTAATAATTCAATTATTTTATCCATATGTAGCACGTTACTGTCTAGGGCCTGCATTGCCTGCCTACATTAGGTTTTGCTCTTGACCACTTCATGACATACTACCACCTAAGAGCCCTTCGCCTACGTCGTCCCTATACTGACAAGGCTGATTCTACGCTAGAAAACTTAAACAAGAAAAAACTTGGAAGTTTCAACATTATTTGGTTGGCTTGAAGAATAGTTGTACTGTCACAAGAATGACGTTCATCAGTACAAAAGTCTTTACAATGTAAATCAGTTGTTACTATTGAAACATATGATTTTCAAGGCTTTACTTGGGTTAGATGTAATTATAAGCCCTCAGTTAACTAATGCAATTATGTTTACTTTTTTCTCTTAGTATTTTTTTTATAATTTGCAACACAGACATCGGCCTATGGGCTCGAGGGTGCTCTATCTACCCACAAGGGGGTGGATGAGCCCTTTGCCCGATTTCCTCATGCCAATTCGTGCCAAAGTGTGCAGAAAAACCACGCACACGAGAACGGAGACGAGCATTGGATTCGAACCCACGAATGCAGTGTGGAGAGTTCAATGCACCAACCACTATTGACATTTGCCTAAGCTTGCGCTAGTGAAGAATGTGATGTCATTTATGGCAATTGTACAAGCAAAATTAAAAAAAAACATTTCTGGAAAGAAAAATTTACTGATGCTCATTTAATTAAGAAGCTTTCTAAATCGTGTATTGATACACCTTTACGTTATATAAAACAATGGAACGTTGTAATTACAAATTGAATTCCTATTAGAAGGCTGACTTTTCTCTTCTGTATTTGAATTCGACGACGAGGTACGTTGAGAGCGTCACGGCGAGAAAGGCCAAATAAATATAAATTTTGAGCGTCATGCAGAGGAGGCCTGCATTTACGTAGACGATTATGAATCCCACCGAGAGCCACAGGCCTACGTTGCTGAAAGCCGCTTCTCTCGTTTCTGAGAATATGGTGCCATAAATTGCTGAAAAGGTAGCAAAACGTTTTTTTTTTCATATAATGATTGAATCAACTTAATCAATAAATCAATCAAAATCCAACTGTTTCAAAAACTTACATCTGACTTGTGGTGACCAAACTCCATCTGAAGCACCCCACATCGCCGCCACAATAAAAAATAGGTGCTTATGCTCTGCATTCGGTTCCCAGAAGAGCATAATGAGGAAAGTTGCAGCGTTGAGAGCCGCAGCAAACGAAAATATCAGCGGTCTCCCCACAAACGCCGTGATTTTGCCCAACAAAAATGAAGAAACGGCGGCAGAAAAGCCGAATACCGCCATTACAAATCCAATTTGATGGATCCCCCACGCACAGGACACAAAACTCTGTTTTAGAAATAGAAATCTTTTGTTTTAAAATTTGACATGAAAGAGTCAAACAAAAGTTATAGCATATTCTCTGCAGGATTTGATAAACTGAAAGTTGCACTTTTGTCAATTTTGAAAATAACAATGCTCAGAATGGTTGAAGTAGTAACTACGTTATGAATTATGAAACTGTCACCTAATTAGGAAAAGCTGTGAACATATAATTTAGTTTCCGTTGTATAAAACTACCTTCCATCAATCTACTACAATTAGATTAGGCAAAACAGCTTAGAAGTAGAATGGAGCATGGTACTTTCGCTTCTATTTGAAAGTGTACTCTCAATCATCAACGATCGATTTGTGAAAACGTACGAGCGTAAATTCTGCTCCAAGAAATGCTTCCTGGACACCAACCCACGTTGCAAGTGGAATCAGCAGAAGCTGCTTAGGATCTCGCCAGTGATTTACGGTGGCCAGCAGCAGTGAGTACCACTTGGCATTGTGGATCCTGGTCTCATCTTCACCGTACCTGTTTAAATCAAAAATAAATTTCTGAGTTTACTTAATTGCATTTACGCTTGCCAGTGCAGTAGCAAAAAGCGGTAAGTCAATAGTTTTAATTGACCAATTATTGTAAAAAAAATGAAAAAAAGCAGGACATTTGGATCATTGAAATATTGTCAAATTGATGTTTGTTGAATAGATAATTGGCCGAATGGAATTTGGTCCATAGAAATCTAGTCCAGTGTGGCTTAAAAATAATCCTGAAGTAGGTAGTATTGCCCATATATATTGATTAGACCTAAATACCTAAAAGATAACGTCAAAAATCAAATGAAATTCAGAAGTTCAACAAATTTCAGTTTTTTAATAGAGATTTTCAAGGCTTAAAGTCAAGTTTGTGCGTGTTATCGTAGGTTTATATTTTCTAAATGGGGTTTAACTGTATAAACAAAAGCAAGGAAAACGTGTTAGTTACAAGTTAATCAATTTTTTTGAAAAATACTTCACTGGGGACCGAATTTATATTGGCAAGTTTAAGTAAAAGAAAACTTAATGTTAAATTCCACTGTAAACAATTTAAAGTGGAATAACTTCATAGAAGATCAAATCCCATATTAGATTGAATTCATACCTCAAATGCAGACCAATTACATTGGACAATTTTCATTGTACCCAATTATACCGAACCGATTTTAGGTTTTGTTGAATATCTTGTGAGATTATTAGTTTGCCCTCATCTTTATGTTATCTTTAGCTGCTTAGTTATGCTGTATAATATTTCTCTACTTGGTACTTACTAACACAATATTGTTAACATGTTGATCTTTTGTACGCTATATATCAATACAATGATTGATTGTTACCTTTTGAGTGAATCCAGAAATAAAATGATCACAAATGCAGCAAGAATAGAGCTAGCAAGGAAGATTCCAGTGAGAATCTCCAACTGAAGTTGAGCTGGTCTCCTAGCTGTGTCTTCCGGAAGTAAAAGGCTGGAATTTACAGCCGAAGACTCATGGACGAGCAAAGATGTATTAGTTGGGGGTGGCTTAGCAGGGCAGAAGTGTGCGCCACAGTGCGTTGAATTAGTAGGAATTAAAACATTCGAAGTGTCGCTCGAGAGAACGAAAGACGAAATGAGGTTACCCCAAACCTGCGAGGAGTGAAAGCAGAGAAAGAAGAAGCCGAAGAACCATTGGGACACCACTTCGGCACTCAGGCCTTTCAACAGGGCATACTCCTCTGAAATCTGAAAATAACAAAGCCTTTTTTCAGCGATTTACAACTCATGAAAGCTGAATATGTGACCACTGACCTTTGTAACGTAATTCGATTGTGAGGCCCAGAGCCCCGCAGCAGAGAAACCAATGAAGAGACTGGCTGGAATGAGGGTAAAGAAGGTGGGATGAAATTGCGCGGCAATGTAGGTGATGTAGGCTACAATGGACACGACCAGTGTCCACTTGGTCCGGAGTTTGGCTAGCAAATATGGCGGAACAAAAAGTGAGGACAGAAGAAAGGCTCCGTATATACATGCTAGAGCGTAAACTCCCAAATTACCCTAAACAAAATAATTCAACTTCAATTACAATAGACATTCAGAACCGTAAAACAGAGCATGAAAGATAATGCTTAAAACAGGACATGAAAATAGGGTTTATAGTATAACTCGGCAGAAAAATGGGGCCTAAAATAAATGGCGTAAAGTTAAAAAAACGGGGGAAATAATACAAATTATCAATTAATAAAACTAATTATTTTTAAATAAAATGACAACTAAACATAAAGTTAAAAAGAACAAAAGTCATTAGACCTAACCCTAAAATGCGCATGAATCTACCTCAACTAATTGGCATTTGACAAACATTAAATGTGTAACATTAATTAAATAATTAATCTTGGAGTTAATCATCAATTGTTTTAAAAATTAAACTCTAAAATATAAAATACACTGATAGTAACTTCTTACTCATACTCATTTTAATTCGTTTTGTAATTGTACTCATTTGTTTAGGATAGTAGTAATTGATAATTTTGTTGATTTCAGCTCTTTAATTTTAGGATCTTTCTCTCTTCAGGCCCTTTTACTATGTAGGCGCTTTTACTATATAAGCCCTTTTACTATGTAGGCCCTTTTAAGGCCCTACTTAGCTCGTTTTTGAGCTCCTATTACTTAAAAATTAATGTTTGGAAGGAAAAAGTAGAAACCCATTTTCTTACCTCGGTGTTAATTGAGCTCTGGAGATTGGCAGTAGCCATGAATGCTGTAAAGAGGAGGGCGAACGCTGATCCGAGTATGGCCAAATTCTTGAGTATTCTCCAGTGCTCCTTTGGGCCGTAGGACTGCCTTCGAAGGGTCGCTGACCCTCCAAGGGTCACTGGTGGGGAGAGTGACATAGACCAGGCCTTGGAGTCTACAGTATCACCCCCTCCAGCCACAAACTCTGCCTTAGGTATGGGACTCATTTACAATAACACTGGACCAGAAGGAATTTAATTATTGTTCTACTTATTTACAATTAACTTAGACATTAATGGAACCATTAATATTGGTCTTAATTGTAACTAATAAAAAACAACTTTATGCTAGTAATAATTGATAGTAACTTTTACACAATATGTGAATTGAACTAATAAAGTTGAAGTTGGAACGTGAATGTACCTTGTGAGTAAATGGGGAGCAGAATCGTGATTGTGAATATAAATCAGGCTAATTTATAAAAGTCACTACTCTCTTTTGACAGAACCCTGACAAGCATTCGCTGGAGAACCTCCAGCGAAAAACTCCAGCAGCTCCAGAAGCATACGCTGGAGCACAGGAGGCACAATTGCACAATGACATAAGGAGTGGAGGTTTGGAAGAGGTAGGGTTTAGGAACGCTTGTAAAAAAACATTTGTAAAAACAGCATTTTACATTCATGCAAATGATCAAAATAACAAATCCAGTTTACCTTTGTTCCCAGAACTCCGAACCTGACCTTGCGATTCCTGGAACAAAAAACCTGGATGAACTCAGGGTACACTTCTACAGTTTCAAAAAATTCAGTGAGTGAAGTAACTATTTTGTGAACTTTAATCCTTCCTTTTAATTAATAAATAATAAAAGTAAAATTTGAAGTGAAACTACCCTCCAACATTCAACTTCTTTTGGGTTATATATATAACCTAGAAGTAGAATGTAGGGTTATACGTTTACACAAATTTCAAACTGTACCCTCAATCCAACAAAAAAAAGGTTTAATTGGAGGAAGTGGAATTAAATGCCTTGACTTCACCCTCTTGTGGTTTTCTGGACGGTCATTTGCAACTGGACCATTTCTCAAGCACTTCTGGAGAAGCGTAATTAAGAGATAATTCTACGACTGATTAAGAATACAGAGTGTCAAGTGGGGCAAACAATTGCTTCTGCCTTGCGCTATTATCCAGTGGTTCCGTTAATGTCTTAAATTTCAAGTGGATTTAAGGCTTCTGTGCCCTTACGCTATGTCAAATATTGGGATGAGATAATGTGACCTTGAGTCCACTTGAGGCACCTGACACTCAAGCACTTGTGCCGAATCTTTCAGAGGCAAAGGCAACAGATTCACTTCAGCAATAGAGCAAATCCAAAGATACACCTCACCTCTGTTAATTGCCTTCAAAGCAAAAAGTTTGCTTTTTGGGCAAAAACTCGTCATAGCTTCTGGGAATTGGAATTGGAATTTTTAGGCGTAGGTCACAGGCCCAATCAGCCTATTTTTTAAGCAATAACGATTACGCAGTTCACAACTTTTTATGAAGTTATTGTTGTAATCAATGTAGTAAAAATACGATGATTTAAATACGATTGATTTAAAACTTGATTGGCATTTGGAAATAACTGTGAAGTGAAAGTAGAGAAATATATATGTATAATTTTAAAAGTGGAAAAGCGCATTCTTTTGCTCCATTATCCTGTACAATATATTTCTCTCTACAAATTCTTTTCTTTTTTTATCGAAATCCAGAATACCAGATACTAGGTCGTACATACAATAATTATGAACAAAATGTTGCATTTGCATTATATTATCGAGTTTTTTTATGTTACGTTTTGTTTAGAAAACTTTGTAAAATTTCGTTTATATCTTAAGTGTATATATAAAGTTTATATCTTGTCACAACAAATCGTAATAGAAAACATAAATGTCACTAATGCATACCAAACCGTCTGATGATATACCAATAGAGCACCTTCCTATTTGTAAAATTGTCGCTAACCATTGACCTTAGCGTTTAAAATTATGTCATTACTGACAGAACTTCATCAATCTCACAAGAATTGATTTAAAAAATGCGTTTTTATTATTGCAACGATTACGACCAACCATGTCACTTCTTGTAAACAACTGCAAAGTATATTGTAGATCCGGTATTTGTTGACACGTGACACCACTCAAGTGACTTGTAACAAGTAGTGTCCGAGCTCTCAACAATTATTTTTTTATACGTAATAACCAGTACAATTTTTTGGTAATTTTACTTAACCGGTAGTCAATTGAGAC
>VYYI01004265.1:0-10695 GCA_021029175.1 Bilobella aurantiaca
TGATAACATATGTTGCACACAGGAGCAGAAATCGGACATGTTTATATTTTGCAAGTTAGATATGTTCCCTCTAGTTTTTGAATGTTTTGCGTTTAATCTTGTTGTATACTAAACATATGTTCTGTCAGTACCATAAACTTTGCTGTTCAACATATGTTCAACATGCTTAACATATGATCTCATGTTACTTTAGCTCAAAACGTATTGGATCTCCATTCAGAGTCTCTCCACCATGAGGAACACAAATCACCAAACGACGCATCAGAAGCAGAACAGAAATGCAACCTCTGGCCCAACGCTATCAAAGGTAAGAGCAAATGCTCTGTTTGAAAAATCACTATTTAGAACAAAACAAAATTCAGTTTCTTAAACAATATTTAAATTTTAAATTTAATTTCAAAATTTTCATTGATTTGATTTTTTTCAAAATTATCACATATCGAATATTTGTAGGAAATGTAGTGGGGGAGGAGTTAGAGGAAATAAAGGTAAAAGAGGAGGACTTTGGCGACTCTTCAATTGTGGCCTTCTGCGACGAATCACAGGAAATTGACGCAGATGATCCGTTGTGCGGCGTCGCAAATGACGTTGCATTACCCCCACCAAATTTGAATTCTGTCGCAGTTTGTCCCGTGGATTTGAATTTCATCCTTGGGAAGGGGGTCGTTGACCCTGAAATCCAAGGTCAAGTCAAAATTGACCTTGACATGGAAGCCATGGTGGAAAATGAGTATTTGAAGGAATTTGGGAGTATTGATCAAGAATCCGTGTCATCGGAAGACGAAATGACAGCTCCAACAGGTCTAAGGTCAACATTCGGTGGTCAGAGTTCAATGACCTTAGAACAAAGTTCACCATTCGGAGGTCAAATTTCAATGTCCAGAGGTCAAAGTTCATTACTTGTAAGTACAACCATCGAATCTCCCAGTTCACCATGCCATGATTCAACTAACGGGAAGAGCACACACTTCAAAGGTCAAAGTTCAACCTTCGAATTTCCGGGGTCAATAACCGAAGGTCAAAGTACAACTTCGAATGACCAAACTGCCGTATTCGATTGTCCAAGTTTAACGACCAATGGACAGAGTGCAAAATCGAAAGGTCAAATATCAACAGAAAATGGTCAAAGGTCACCTACCGAACTTGCAACTACTAAAGGTCAAAGGTCACGTGACCTTGTTCCTGTTTCAGCGTACAATGTCATCTACACCAATGAGCGTTCCATGAAGAATCGCCTTTTGAAACACCTTTACAAAGGGCTCAACGACACCTCCAAACGCAAAGCAAAAGAAATACCTTTTGCTTTTCTAAAATTACGAAAAATAGAAAACTTTTCAAAATTTGAAAAAGGTTTAGAAAATTTTGAAAATTCGAAAACTGAAAGTGATTATGAGCAAGTCCCGCAAAGTGAAACTGACAAAACAAGCGTGCGAAAAAAGGTCAAAAGGTCAATTCCACCTGAAGATATTCCAGAAATCGAAAGTAAGCGTCGGCGGGTGACACGTTCGACAGCGATGGGCAAAAACCTGGAAAAATTTCACCAATCGGAGAGCGAACCCGAGAAGAACGATTCTGATTGGATGCCGTTTCTAAAGGAGGAGGAGCTAACAGGTCAAAGAGAGAAAGGTCAAAGGTCAAGTTCCAGAACTGATGTCAAAGAGATGAAGAAAGAGATTGAGGAAATTGAAAGCGGTGATTCTGATTGGTCAGCCGATAATGGTGGGGGCGGAGCTTCCAAAAGTAGGTGGAACCTAGAGGTCAATGGCACCGAAAACTGGGAGTGCTTGGAGTGCGCCGTCACTTTTAGCACGGGTATCCTCTTCTCAGACCATCGATTTCAAGTTCATCCAACGGTTTCGCAACGCACGTGCGGCATCTGCCTCCAAGTGTTTGAGAGCAGCGGAGCCATGTTGGAGCACCGTGCCACGGCGCATGCGCAAGACGCTTGTGAGTTGTGCTCCAAGAAATTCGATTGCCTTGAGTTTCTCCTGGGCCACATCGAGCGGGTGCACCGTGGGAATCCCAAACCCTACAAATGCGAGGAGTGTGGTCACTGCTTTCAAAAGCCGAATAAGCGCCGCACGCACCTGGAAAGCGTGCACCGTATATTTGTGGAGCACGACTCGGCGTACGCATTTAAATGCGAAGTGTGTGAACAAGGCTTTAGTTCTTCGAGTAAGCTGCGCGCCCACCAAGAGAGTACGCCCTGTGCAACAGAAACATAAAATATGAAAGGTAAGTTTTCGCGTATGTTTTTGCGTCGATTTTCAATTTTTTTAGTAAGATTATTTTGTTTTACACTGCATCTTTTCCGTGCTTTAGTTGCTTTCCAAGAGTTTCAGTTTAAGTTTGTCTTGGCTGACACCGTAGTGGCTAAGGTTTCAATGCTATTTGGATGGTGCCTTGGGTTCGATTCATACCATGGTCGACTTTTTTTTTCATTTTTAAGAGCAAAGTCCAGTAGCATTTCTTCGAATTCTTTGTTTTTGTTTGAAATTCTTCGCCATATCGCTGCTCCAAAAAAGGCTCTGTACATAACTCTGAAAATGAAAAAAAACTACTTTCCATGTTTTTTTTTCAATTTTCAGTTTTCTACGATACGCACACCCTGAATTCACGAGGAAAAAAGCCGTATGCGGTTTGTTCGCAGTGCGACAAGCGCTTTACGACTAAAATGAAAACCGGCCGATGAAAATTCGGCATAGGCTAAATTAGCCTCAAAAATTGTAAACCTAAATTAGTCTAAGAAATTGTTAACCTCAATTAGTGCAAAAAATTGTTAACCTAAATTAGTCTAAGAAATTGTTAACCTCAATTAGTGTAAAAAATTGTTAACCTAAATTAGTCTAAGAAATTGCTAATTCAGTCGCTCTTTTGTTTCAGTTCAAAGTTGAATGTAAAGTATTAAATACACATGAATTAAAATAGACGTTGAGCATATTTTCGGTATGTCTTTATAACAAGTGTGTAAATAAAATGAAAAGTTCGTCAAATGTTAAATTCTTTACTCAAAAGAAGGTGGGTTTTCTTGAAAAGTTAATAAAGATTTTCACCAGGATTCGTACCGGAGCAGCTACAATTCTTAGCTCTACACTTTTAATAGTGACCCGATTTAAAAAAAAAGAACTTCATTTCATTGACCTCTGAAACCAACCCTTGACTAGAAGGCGGCAGAAAATTTTGTTATGTGTAAAAATAAGGTGTAGTGCGGTATCAATTAAGTTGACTTTTAATTGTTAATTTTTAATTGTATTTAATTTAATTACAAATCAATTAACTCACACGTGACACTACTAATATGGGAAACTGCTTGCCTCAAATCTTTTTACAATTTGAAAATCGTGCAGTCAGAGGATTAGGGGATGTGTTCATTTTGGAAAATGCGCGAAAATAAAAATAAAGTTTGAAAAGGGAAAGTATAATTTTCTTTGACTCTTCTATTGTTTACTGCTCAAAATGATAAAAGGTAAA
The DNA here is from genome assembly GCA_021029175.1 of Bilobella aurantiaca. Taxonomy (NCBI): domain Eukaryota; kingdom Metazoa; phylum Arthropoda; class Collembola; order Poduromorpha; family Neanuridae; genus Bilobella; species Bilobella aurantiaca. The sequence continues at coordinate 3,472 of VYYI01004265.1, forward strand.
CAAATAAGTTAACAAATGTTGTGTTGTAGCAAAAGCTAAAATTCAAGTTAAGTAATTACATTTAAATTAATTAACTTCCTGTTAAGTTAATGTTGTTAACTAAGAATTGTTATAGTTGACCTTACATGGAGTGCATACATGTTATATAACTGCGTAACTGTTTAACTTTATTTACAAAATGTTTAACAACCCAGTGTAGTGTTTAAAAGTAATGCTAAACTGGTGTAATGTGGCCTTGTGTAAAATAGTTACTTCACCCAAACATCGATTTGACTAAGTCGTGGAAGTGATGCCTAGACTAAGCGGTAATCCGACTCCGAGTGCACTGCGGAAGCGGCTCCAGCGTGCAAATGCTTCGGTGGAGATGCACGAGAAGTGGCGCCTTGAAGGGCGCATGCATAAGCTCGTGTCACGTGCAGCAATGAGCGCCGAAGACCTGGAAAAAATGCGCCTCGAAGATGCTCTCAAGTATAGGGAGCGTCGTGCAGCGATGAGCCCCAGCGAGCGCGGCCGGAAGTATCGTGCGGCGATGAGCGCCGAGAAGAAGGCAAAAGTGCGCCGCGACAGTGCTCTGAGGCAAAGAGAGCGTCGTGCGGCGATGAGTTCCGATGAGCTGAAAAAAATGCGTCTCCAAAACTTACTTGGTGTAATGCGCCGGAGAATGGTTTTTCGCGCCGAGGCGCATCAACCGACCCCATTGGGTTCAGTGGCAACAAGCAGGCAGAACATGACGGCGGCGCAGGGCTCTCACGCTGCACAGGGAGATAAAGGACTGGAAAAAAATGCAGAGGCTTTGCCGAATATACACGAAAGTGATGTAGAGGTGTTTGGCTATAAGCTTCCGCTTCCGGGTCACCTCATGACTGAGCAACTGCTCGCTGAACTCGCAAAGCGAAAAGTTTTCACGGAATATGTCGAGAAACCAGCGGATGAGACGGAGCTTGGTAAATGACATACTATTGAAATTGCAATACTAAAAAAATGAATGTAGGAGTCGAACCCGCGACCAACTGATTTTAGCTCAAGAGTTTATCCACTTGGCCAACAACTAAATCATTTTTATTCTTAATTTAGGTGCAGAAAACTTCAGGCGTCATTGCCCAATGTGCACCGCTCGCTTCATGTCTTTCCCTGCTCGACAGAGCCACATGAGCGCGGCGCACGGCGTTCGGCCCAAACCGTTTGAACGGTTCTCCTGTGCTCACTGTTTTGAGGAAGCAAACTCACGCTCAGAATTTGTGACGCACACGATAAAAAGTCACGGCGCTGAATCGGTGATTAGAGATACGACATTTTTCTACGTCTGCGACTTTGACGCATGTCACCTCCAGTTCAGTGACAAGGAGCAGTTCGCGAGTCACGTGGCTTTGCACGGGGAGTGGTTTCGGTGCGACGATTGTGACAGGTGCTTCGCCGTCGAGCAAAACTTTAATTTGCATTGTAAACGCATTCACGAAGGAAGTGACCTTGTTCACGCATTGCGTGAAAATGGAAAAATTGTCGTAAGTCCCTTCGTCGACTGCCCCTTCTGCGTCGGCGTTTACGTCTTCAAAGAATTTTGGCCGCACTTGCGTAACCATGCGTTGACGCTGTCGACGTGGGACGAGACAAACGAAGGCTCAACTGAAGCTCTCTGTGATGGTGAGTTTATTTGACAATTTGATGACTTAACTTTAATTAAATTAACTTCAATTAAATTATTTCTAATTTAACTTTTATTGATCTTGAAGTTAACTTACAGCTAAAAATGTTAAGCTAAACGACTACTGAATTAACGAAAATTCACAATTACGACGGCTTAGTTGGTTCGATTTTTGTTATAGCGAAGTGGTTCAATGATTGGATGAGCTTGTTGGAGTCGTGGGTTCGATTCTCAATTCCGACTTTTTTGTTGTTGAAACGGGCCTGTTTGGTTATTTCTAGAATGTGGCAAGGTGTGGTCGAGTGAGGCGCTACTTCTGAGGCACGTCCAAGTTGCACATAGTACGATGAAGAGAGGGGACATAGTGAGGCTCAGGGGCGGAACCGGGACGCTTGCCTGTAACATATGTTCCAAGAAGCATGGCACGAAGAAATATCTGCACAAACACATTCTTCGGTGTCATACATATGAGCATGGGACGGTGTGCTACGTCTGTCAGCGCAATTTCAAGACCCTGCACACGCTACAAATGCACTTGCGCAGCCACACTGGCCAGCTGGCGGTTACAAATAGACACAACTGCGCCTACTGCACCAAAGTTTTCGGAGGTAAATAACTTCATTTAATTAACTAATTAGTTGACTAATTCAACTTTTACTCATAATTAATACTTGTCACAAATGAGTATATTACTACACCACGCACACACACACACAGACACTACGCCATCATTATATACCTCAATTTTCTGCTAACGCCTTAACTAAACAAGCATTAGAGACAATGTGTTTGAACTTCTTGTCCCACATCATTTTGTCAACATTTTCAACACGCACTCACACACACACACATCACTATTATGTATAACTAAACCTAAACCAAAAGTTCGTCACACACGCACTCACACACACATCATTATTATGTATAACTAAACGTAAACCAAAAGTTCGTCACACAAGCACTCATACAAAAATGACAATTATAAACCTAAACCAAAAGTTCGTCACACACGCACTCGCACTCACACACACATCATTATTATGTATAACTAAACGTAAACCAAAAGTTCGTCACACTCGCACTCACACACATCACTATTATGTATAACTAAACCTATAACAAAAGTTCGTCACCCACACCTAACTATTATGTATAACTAAACCTTAACCAAAAGTTCGTCACACACATAACTATTATGTATAACTAAACCTAAACCAAAAGTTCGTCACACACGCACACATATACACAAGGTAATTATATGAATGCTTCCCTTGCTTGCAGGTGCCTACATTCGAAACAAGCACCACTTCCTGGCCCACGGCGAGCAGTACTTGGCCCACCGCCCCCACCACTGCGTCGTCTGCTACATGACCTTTGACACGGAGGAGGAACGTGACATTCACTACGAAGGTCACGCCAAGTTCCGCTGTCCACTCTGCTCTCTTCATAACTTGAGCCAACGAGCTTTTGATGAGCACATGACTAATCATGCGCGGCCGGGTAATAAAATTGGTGACATGAAGTATTTGAATATTTTTAATGCGCGGCGGATGAATCTGGAAGAGCGCCTCCGCGTCGTGGGCGATCCGCTTATTGGAGAAAAGACTGATCCCAAGGAGGAGACTTCGCGCCGCCTGCGCCAAAACCCAGAAAATTACTTTTCTATTCGGCGCAAGACAAAGGTCGAAAACTTGGAATCATCGCTCAAGCAAATGGAGGCAATGTCTGAGTCCGAAGAAGAGGAAAGTGAAGGGGAAGAGGCGCAGGACTCTGCCCCGAGCACTTCGGAACAATCGACCAATCAGAGGCAAGAGGATGCAATGGCAGCCAATGGGAGTGAAGCTGATAGAATTGTAGCCAATCAGAGTGAAGCTGAGGCGCCCGAAAGGCGCCCGAATCCCTTTGCAAAGTGCCTGCGGCGTATTCATGCCCGCAAAACTGCCAAGCGCCTAGGGCGCACAGTTGCGCCCAAAACTAAAAACAAGCGTAACACAATCAATGACATTGCAGTCTGCCTTGAGGCGCAACTTCCCTTCTACTGTGCAGAGTGCTCCATGCAATTTTCACAGAAGAGTGAAGCCTGGGAGCATCACGTGACAGAGCACACTGATGAGCCCTGTTCAAACAAGCGTTTTAAAAATTCAGAAAAGAATGACATTTTGAAAGTGTATGTCAATCCCGCCTTCGGCGCCGGCCATCGAGGCGCCTTCGAGTGTACTTTCTGTGGCCAAAAGTTTAGCGGTGCAGGGGAGGCGCTCACGCATCGTAAAGCGGCGCACGGAATTGACGCCTCAGAAGAAACCTACAGGTTCACGTGTGACTCTTGCGGGAGAATGTTCCACGGTATGTTTGAAACAAAAAATTGTAACGGATTTTCGTTTTTGAAAAAATTTAAGATTTGGTGCAAAAAAAAAAGTTGCACATTTTTTTTTGAACGCATTTTAGAAGAGCAGTATTTAAGAAAGCACAAAAGGCTTGTTTGCGACAGGGCCAGGAAGCCCTTGAAAAGTAAGAAATTAAGTTTAGAACAAGAATCTATTTGAACAAGTAATATTTTTTAATAAAATTTTTAAATTTTCAAAAAAAAAGATCCGGTTATTGTTGTTCCATCTAAACCACTTAAGCCTATGAATGACGACAGCGGAAACCTTACTTGCAGCATTTGTCCTCCGCCAAATCAATTTCAAAGTAAGTGTTAATTTGATAATTAACGCTAATTACAATGTTTGTTAATTAGTTAGTTACAATGCAATTAATTGAATTTTTAACTAAAAGACCAATTCTATCTGGAACTTCATCACCGATTTAAACATGGATCTATCACAGCAGATAAGAACGCCGATACTGAAATATGCAACGCGATCACCCTCGATGGGCCTCAAGAGAACAAAAGTGCGTCAATTAAAAAAAAATGAAATTTTGAATTTTTTTTTGCAATATTAAATTTTTAAAAAAATTTCACATTTTAATGATTTAAAAAAATGTGTTTTAAATTTAAATTAAGGTTCCGATCCCGATCATACAACAACTCATGACGAGTCTGATTCGTGCGTCATTTGTGCAGAGGTTCCTGGTACAGAATTTGTAATTTTCGATTTATACATATAAAGGCCGTATATTTGTCATGTGTGAGCAGGGAACACTTCGTAACATGCTCGTGAGGTTTTGGGTTCGATTCTTACTGCTTTCGAAAAAAAATTATTTCTACATTTCCATTATGTTCTGAAAACTTACCTAAGTAGCCCATTTGCGTCCAGAAAAAGTTGCAGTAGCTGAGACTCGAACCCTCGCTCTTCCACCTAACTTTCGAAAGTGAAACTCTTACCACTGCACTAAAAGCCACTAAAATTAAACTTTACAAAACAGGCACGAGTCACGTGGAGCTACCAAACTCGTCCAACCCTAATAAACTTCGTACGGTGGAAACGCGTGTAGATTTGCCGGAAAATAATCAAAGAAGAGCACCAAACAACCACTTTGCCTGCAGCAGCTGTAACTTAAATTTTGGAAGTAAATTAATTCTATAATTATTATGCTCAAATAGTTGCGATTAATTAGAAAATGGAGTAAGATACTTAATTGTAATTAAAAAGCGATTCATTAAGCTTAATTATGGCTTTGTACAGGCTCTTCTGACCTCAAAATGCATGCAGATAATGTGCACAGAACAACCCATGGAGTAGATGTCCTACCGACCTGCACAATTTGCCATGCTAAATTCACAGGTAAGGCGCAGCTTATTGTTTACTAGCAAGAAAGTCGCCGCGTAGGGGCGCTGTGCAGCTAGTTCTTTAGATAAAAAGCCGCCGTGTTGGGGCGCTGTGCAGCTAGTTCTTTAGATAAATGCCGCCGCGTAGGTGCGCTGTGCATCTGGTTCTTTAGATAAAAGCCGCCGCGTTGGGGCGCTCTGCAGCTATTTCTATAGATAAAAGCCGCCGCGTAGGGGCGCTGCGCAGCTAGTTCTTTAGGTAAAAGCCGTAATTTGTATAGTAAGAACTGTAGCATAACCGTACATTTTTTTTCTTCTTAAACTTTGCAATTGCATCGTTCTGAGATGGGCTTAGTTTGGCTTCATTTTTTTTTATGTAACAGATCGGGGAGTGTTGAATCAGCATATGCGCAGACTGCATCGTCAAGTCATCGAAGTAAATGAAACGGAAGTTCAAATCATATACGTGCAACCTGCCAGTGACAAAACGAAGCAACTGGAAAGAGGTTATAAAATTAACTAATTAATAATTAGTCCCTATTAGTTAATTTCCTAATTCAATTAAAAATTTTATTTTTTTAAATTTAGCGGGCTTGAATCTCTCATGTCACAAAAACTTGGCCCACGCCGTCCAACCGAAGGCAAGCGGCAACTTCCACAAATGGAAATGCGGAAAGTGCTCCCTTCGATTTGGAACTCAAGAGTTTCTCCTGCGACACTTTCAGTCGGAGCACTGTGCGCAGGCTACGACTCCTGCGTCAACACCAGGTACAACTGCAGCAAATTAGGCTTACGTTAAATATTGACGCAAAGAGTTTTAAAAATAACGCTGATAAAATATTTCCAGGAGGCAAGGATACGGAGCTGGCGAAAGTCAAGGTGGAAGAGGAATATTTTGGCGACTTTTCAATTTTGAACTTATGCGACGACAATTACGACGAGTCACTAGAAAATGACGCAGATGATGTCGCCGATGATCCACTGTGCGGCATTGCAGGTGACATTGCGCCAGCACCGCCCAATTCAAATTCTGTCGCAGTTTGCCCCGTAGATTTGAATTCTATCCTTGGGAAGGGGGTCGTTGACCCCGAAATTCAAGGTCAAGTTAAAATTGAACTTGACATTGAAGCCATGATCGAGAATGCCTATTTCGAGGAATTTGGGAGTGTTGCTGAATCATTGGATGATGAAACCACATCTCAAAAAGGCCAGAGGTCAACATTCGGAGGTCAAAGTTCAATGACCTTAGATGAAAGAGGTCAAAGTCCATTAATTGCAAGTACAACCTTCGTATCCCCCAATTCACCATCCAAAGGTCACGACAGGCAGAGCACAAAGCTCAAAGGTCAAAGTTCAAATTCCAAACGTCCGGGGTCAATGCCCGAAGGTCAAAGTTCATTATTAAAGGATCAAACTGCCGCATACGATTGTTCAAGCTCAGCAACCAATGGACGGAGGTCAAATTCAAAAGGTCGCAGTTCAACATCCAAAGGTCAAAGGTCATATACCCAACATGAAACTGCCACTAAAGGTCAAAGGTCACCCGAACTTCCTCCATTTTCAGCATACAATGTTAAGTATACAAATGAGCATCCCATGAAGAATCGCCTCTTGAAGCACCTTTACAACGGCCTCAACGACACCTCCAAACGCAAAGCAAAAGAAATTCCTTTTGCGTTTCTAAAATTACGAAAAATAGAAAACTTTCCAAAATTTGAAAACGTTTTAAAAAAGTTTGAAAATTCGAAAAGTCAAAGTGACTTTGAACAAGTTCGGCAAAGGGAAACAGTCAAAACACACCTACCAAAAAAGGTCAAAAGGTCGATTCCACGTGAAGATATTCCAGAAGTCGAAAGTAACAAAGAAACAAAAG